>MU089857.1:0-27249 GCA_014858505.1 Corymbia citriodora subsp. variegata
TGTTTACAATTTGTGATTTTTTTGAAATTTTTAGAGGATGTTCAAGTGTCGAGAATACATGTCATTTAACCTCCACGCATGCTGATTTCCAGCGATCTGCAACATTGTCGAATTTTTGTGGATTTTTCTGTGTGGATCTGGAATTAGGTTCCTTCAGAAAGATATTCGCATGTGTCTTGCCTATGTCACATAATTTTTTTCAGATTTTTTAGACCTTGTATGATAAGTGAAAACCCTTGTGATCTGAATTTGGGTCTTGTCTGCCCTATTTTAGTTTGAATTGCATTTGCATCAAATTAAATGCGTAATTGACATTTCTAGACCTAGAAGTCTTCATAAAAGTCATAATACATCACATTATCTTTCCAACAAAGTAAGAATCACGTTAAACGGACTTCATATGGTCAATCAATCACATGAACAAACTTTATTTCAAAGATATAATCAAAAATTGATTAATTGCATCGTGTTTATCTTGATGATCTGGTAGCATACTTTTTCTGCTCATTAAGGAAAATGTCTCTATTGTCATTCTTACTAATATCTTGTGTTAAAATTTGGTGATTTTTGGATATCATCAACATGACCATATTGCTATGGAATTGCCTCGAATTACTGCTGCTTTGCTCTGTTTTATTGCATTTGATTGAGTTGCATATTTTTGTAAATTCATACATTGCTTATCCCATGAAAATTTCTTCATGAAATTTGTTCTTCATAATGTGTTTAGTGTACCATATATTTTCTAGACTTGATTAGTTCATGAATCATCTTCGATTGCTTGTCTTTTGATGATGTGTTGTAAATTCCCTAGTTTTGCCTTCTATGAACTGATTGTCTTTCAAGATTTTTAGAATTTCATGCATGTAGAACCAACTTTCAATGTCTTCACAAATTTTATTTTTCTTTTTAAACTTTAAGCACAAAAATTTTCAAAAAATAAAAAGACCATTCAGTAACTATTTGGTGCACATGATAGTGATTTACATATATTGAATGAATGAAGTAATCTGGTGTCGATTCACTAATTGTTTGATTAGATGATAACCAAGATCTTTAGACTTACTCACAATTTACTTTTGAGCTTCATGTATGTAATTGCTAGATACTCGTGCAAACTTGATGCATGTTCATGGGTAAACTTGGGGTTATGCTTTAGAACTTGACTTAGGAGACTTATGGTGTTAGCCACCGTGAATGAATACTAATGATGGCTAATTACCATAAATCAAGTTCAATAGTGAATGGGGAAATAGTCTAGTGGCACGTTGCGTGTGTAATCTTAAAGGCCGACTCTAAGGCCAACTTGAATCAATCGATTGGGTGCTTTTTTTTCGATTCCTTGCCATGCCTTATCTGTTTTCGCTTAATTCAATGTTTGTTTCAAATGTAACATATTTACATTAGCCTTGGATTAGGTTTAGAATAGGTGAAGAAGGTGATCCCGAAGATGATGATGGTGGAAATCCCTTCATACCATTCTTTCTTTGTAAAATGGCAATGGTCAATGTCTATTCCGACCTTCTCTTATATCATTCATTCAATATCCAATATATGTCTCGGGTTTTTTCTCGTGTTGTATAAAGCCCAATGATGTGTGAGTTTTCTTTCCTTCCTTTCTTTTACTTGTCCTTTTTAGGATTACATGTTTACATTTACCGCTTTTTTTTGGGTGTTTACTGTAACATCCCGAATTTGGGTAAGCTCGAGAATTTTCGGAAAAAGGGTTAAACGGGCCGAAAAATTGGAACCAAGAGGAATTGGACCGATTGGAGGCCCAATGGGCCTTGCGCCTTTGAGGAGTCAGCCACGTGGGCCCAAGCTAGCCAAGTGGGCCCAAGGAAGCCTTTGAGCCCGTTAGCTTTTTCTAGACGTTTCCCTTCGATTTGAGCTCGAACCGATTTTCTTCTAGCCTGTATAAATTTTTGGTCCGTGTACGCGTATAGTAAGGTATACTATACTTTGAGGAATTACCAAATTGCCCTTTCTAGAAGATGTATTTATTCTTGGAGGACAAAAGGGAAGAAAAGTCAAGGAAATGATTTTTGGGGCAAGTTGATGGAAAGGAAGTTTGACTTGGTCTCTTGCTTGGCTTCTTGCTTTCTTTCTCTCTCTCTCTCTCTCTCTCTCTCCTCAATTTCAGCAGCCCCTTCCCCACGTTGCTTTCTCTTCCTCCCCACTCTCCCATGTTTCCTTCTTTCTCTCTTTCTCTTTTGTTCTTTTCTGGTCTTCCTCTAAAAACAGCAGCTGTGCTGCTGTGTTTCCCCCAAACCAGCCACCATTAGCTGCTGTCCTTGCTGCCTTGCCGTTGTCAAGGAGCCGCCCAACCATCACTAGACCGCCACCCCCTTTCCTCTCTCTTTTCTCTTCCTTTTTCTTCCTTTTCTTGCTGTGTTTTCTGTTTTCCCGCCGGAATCCAGCCTTGCCGGCATTGCCGGAGCCGCCATCACCGCCCAAAGTGTAGCCACGGAAGTCAGGGAGCCAGCCGCACACCGCCAGCCACCCCTAGTCGCCGTTAGCCGCCTGTTTCGGCCATTTTCGCCCAGAAACTCCATTCCGCGTGAACAGTAATCCGAGGGCTGTTTTGGCCCGTTTCGGCCACCGTTTGTCGTCCGTTGTCGTCCCCCAGCTTACCCCTCGTAGCCCTCGTCCCCCTCTACGCACCGGTGTCGCCGGATTTCCGATCCAAGTAAGTTAATTTCCTAATCCCTGTTTAGGGGTTAATCTTGCTTAGGGGTTAATTAGTGTATTTGTGTATTTGTGATTAATTAAGGTTGATTGGTTGATTATGTTGGTTAATTAAGACTGATGAGGATTAGTTAATTGACCATGGTTAGTGTTAAAGTAACCTAGGTTAATTAATTAAAGTAACTAAGGTTAGTTTCTAAAGTAACTATGGTTAATTATTAATCATGGTTGAGTTAATTAACCCTAGTTAGGTTAAATTTAGTAACCATGGTTAAGTTTAATATTATTTTATTAATTTCGATTAGTTACTATTCATAGTTACTGTTCACGATTACTGTTCACAATCACTGTTCACGGCACTGTTAATACAGAAACGAATTTTGGTTTCAAATTGATGTGTTCTTGGTTGTTATGCTTTCCTGAAGTGCCGATTGTTAATTATATGCATGAATAATGATGAAACGCATGATCGAAGACTGAGTGGAAGTGAAAGTATTTGACTTATTGAGTTATTCCCGAGAATGAGGGAATGTACGTGATTGTTGATTGATTGAATTTAGAATTTTGGAATTGTCGAGTGATACCGCATGACATATTGCGTGGGTTATCTGAAATGGCATGTCGCATGAGCATGAGCGATATTGCATTCACGACAGAGCAAAGATATAAATGGATTGCCTGATGATGTGTTGCATGATCACATTAAGAGAGGGAACCCGGCGTTGCCGGAAGACCGTCAATCCTTATGGGGTTGTGCCGTGGCCAGTGGGTCGCCTGACTTCGGTCGGATGCCTGACAGGGAGGGGTTCTATGTGGGACCGCGGTATGGGGGCGGGTCCCGGGCCTCTGTCAGTAGCGGGACTGCGGTAGTAGGCGGGTCTTGTGCTCCTTCGGGAATGCCGTCTTGGGAGTGAGCCTTTGACGTCGCCGTGTCTCGAGGTAAAGAGGACGAAGCTGGTTTAGGTAGGAACCGCCAACCATAAGGTTGTGCCGTTGGCCCAGGTGGGGGCGTTAATAATCGGAGCATGTGTGAGTGTGAGACATGGGAAAGTTGTGTGAGATGCTCTGATTATTCGCATGCTCTTAATGTCTTAATGATTTAAGTGACAGTTCTGCAGGTTGCGTGTGGAAAGGCCAGGTAGGGTCGCCTGTGATTGCACCTGTTTATTAAACTGTCTTATGCTGTCATTTTCTCTAAGGTGGTGTTGCTTGATTTGATGGATTAGGTTGTATGTTAAACTCCCGAGGTGAGCGAAGTTCCTAACCGAGACTTAGGACTTTAACTTGCTGAGTTTATCTCAACCCGTCGTGGTTAACAATTTTCAGGTCCATAGGATGGAGGATCGACGCGTGTTTCGGTTCGTGGCCGTCTTTGAAGGGAGTAGATTAACTTTGGCTTGTCGGTTTCATTGACTCGTTAGGAAGATGCCCGTGGTAAGGGCTTGTACTTGTAAATTTCCTAGGGTTAATCAGTAGATAAATAAAGCAGTATTTTGGAATGTGTTCTTGTTGTGTTTTCCTGCTATCCCTGCTTTTGTAATTGACCGAGGTTTGTGATTCGCTTCCGCATGCGTTTAATCAAAAGATAAAACTAACGGTCGGCGACGGATCCTGGGGAGTCACAAATCAAATGACCGCAAGAGAACAGGGGTTGCCGCGTGCTCGAGGGTCGGGGCGTGACATTTACTTCCCGCATCGCAATTTCAATTCAAATTGTTTGCTTTTCTTTTTCTTTTTGAGTAGAGTTAGAATGACATGAAATCAATATCCACGCATGATCACTTTCTTGTTTTAAATGGCACAAAAAATTAAAAAGACACGCAACATCACTTTAAGCAAACACAGTGATTGATGGCTACCGGAAGGGCATTAATAGAAATATTACCGTACCCAAATCCTCAAACCCTAAATCTAAGGTTGCATAGAAATCGAGCGGATTCTCCCAACCCTCGATTGCACTTTCTAGTTGGCCCCCAAAAATTGAGGCTAATGTTGTCTCCAAACACTTTATCATAAGTTATCAATTAACTTAGATAATAAAATGAACTTGTTGTGCGGGATATAAATTCTTAATCAAGGTCCACTATGGTTTAGCATACCCATCCCTATAACCATAGATGGGACAAGATGATGAAGTATGTTCATAGAAGTACCTTCGTAAGAGCGACTGTGGAGCATGGACTTTGGTTGGGATTCACTGAGATTTAGCATACTTGTTTCTATGACCATGAATGCGATGAGTTAATTGCGTCCGTTCATGGAACTACCTTCTTACGAGTGACCAAGGTGAGAATACTCTTAAACTCACCTTCGCTTTCATTCACGATGCGAAGGTTGGGTCACAACACCCTCCCGTTGTTGCATGGGGTATGAGCTTGGGAGAATTTGCGCTTGTGATTGATGGACCTCATTATGATAGATCGTCATTGATGATGTGTTCGAGACGTCTTTGACATGATTTCCTTTTTAAGGACCGTCTCATGAGTAAATACCCCTAAACTCTATCCCTCCTGATGGACGATTGTCACCGAGAGTGGGTCGCAACATTGCCCAACATAAATCCGATCCTTGTAAATTAGCGTGCCATCTTTATTTTCCCATGGACCGATTACATCCCCTAATCGAAGCAGCTCATGCAGCCATTGTAACTCGGTCAGTCGTCCATTCTCCTCTTTGATTGTGTCTAGCCAATGCAAAATTGGCTGAGGGATAGCAGACAGAGTTGC
Organism: Corymbia citriodora subsp. variegata; assembly: GCA_014858505.1. Taxonomy (NCBI): domain Eukaryota; kingdom Viridiplantae; phylum Streptophyta; class Magnoliopsida; order Myrtales; family Myrtaceae; genus Corymbia; species Corymbia citriodora. The sequence goes on from MU089857.1 coordinate 5,415, forward strand.
TTTGGCTTTGCGAGATAAGGCGTCGGCCGTGCCATCCTCCTTTCCCTTTTTATATTCAATGAGAAAGTCGTACCCCATCAACTTTACGAGTCATCTTTGTTACTCATCCGTGATAATCCGTTGCTCCCATAGATATTTGAGACTACAGTAGTCGGTGCTCACTATGAATCATCTTTCCAAAAGATATGCTCGCTTTATTTGCACTGGCAATACAATGGCCATGATTGTTTTTTCGTTGGTGGATTTTGCGAGTTGTGCGTCGGACCATGCCTTGCTAAAGCACACTAGGGGACACCCTTGTTGCATCAATATCGCTGTTGCGCCAACCCTGGATGCATCGGATTCGACCACAAACTGTTCGGAAAAATTGGGTGGACCGAGAACTTGAAGGCATAGCAAGTCGGAGATTTTTAAAGGGTTGATTAGCGGTTTCCCCCACTTGAAGGCATCCTCCTTGAGCAAGGCCGAAAGAGCCGCTGCAATTTGCCCATATCTACCACAACTCTTGATCAGGGGTCGAGTTGCAAGTTATTTTTGCGACATCCCAAACTTGTCATTCACCCGATTCATTTTATTTTGTTTATATGTACATGTGGAAGCGTAAACACATCAACCCTAATCGGTATAAAAAGGGGAATGTGAAATGCAAGACTTTCAAAGACACTATCTATATTACATCATCAGCTTTTAGTACAAGCTCGGTGTTATTCTTGACTATTGCACAAGGTACAAAAGGGTTGGGTTTCCTTAGCTCCACTACTATTGTGGCTATCCCAAAATTGGAAACCGTTCCATTCCGTCGATCTCAAGGTCTCCAAGTAGTCCCATCGAATGTTGCCCCATTGATAGCATTGGTTGGTTCATCGAAACCTCATAGAGGTCTGACCCGATCATCGTCAAATCACACATACCACACCTCGAAGCGGATAGGAGCCAATTTGTCTAGCCCTTCATCAATCCAAACAATGGAGTCGAGCTTTTGATATATAATATCCATATCCATATCTATCACATCTATAGCAAAATTCACTATTTTTATAAGGTAGCCGAAACGTTCGGCTGCCATACTTATTTATCTGTAAAACAAGGGAGCAAGTCTCGAGAACTCACTAAGTAAAACTCCTGACTCTCGATTAGTAAGAAATTGGATCATTAAAAACTAGCTACAATAACTCATGAAAATAGTATCGATGGTAGAACGATAGTGATTTCACATGTTACGCCTCGACTTTATACAAAAATATTACTTTCTTAACATTCAACTAATGCAAGCTTATATACAAGCCAAGCTTAAGCGTAACCGGCAATAAACACATCACTTAACATTGTCCTGAGTCAATCAAGCCCTTTTTGCTCAACCGAAGCTTTCAGTTTCATGCCGGGCTTCCTAGCTTAACCCAAGCATCTCAATTCAAACGAAGCTTCTTGGGGCTAGCTTCTCGAGGCTTTCAGGCTTAACCTAGCCATTTAGTTGAAGTGGGGGCATCTCGTTTTTATTAACGAGGAATCCCGTTGATGTGGGGGCATTGTCGTCCACTTCAAGTGGTGACGGTTCTTATATTTCATTAAGTGATTACATGGATACCAAACAAGCCAGTTCTTGTCTTTTCATACAACCAACACTTTCATGGCCCAACAAGGGTGTGCTCATGCACAATCATCCATGCCATGCTCCTTAAAATTCAATTTTAATAATATCGTGCATGACCCTAAACTCGAGGCTTAGCTTAACCATCAAGTACTGAGGACTCCACACCAACCCAAGATATGAGCTCGACACAACTCGATGCCAACCAAGATCTTGTGGACTTGAGCGATCCCCATTGTCACACCCCGACCCTCGAGCACGCGGCAACCCCTGTTCTCTTGCGGTCATTTGATTTGTGACTCCCCAGGATCCATCGTCGACTGTTATTTTTATCTTTTAATTAAACGCATGCGGAAGCGAAACACAATCCCCGATCAATTACAAAAACAGGGATAGCAGGAAAACCCAACAAGAACACATTCAAAAGTATTGCTTTATTTATCTATTGATTAACCATAGGAAGTTTACAAGTACAAGCCCTTACCACGGGCATCTTCCTAACGAGCCAATGAGACCAACATGCCAGGGTTAACCTACTGCCTTCAAAGACGGCCACGAGCCGAAACACGCGTCGATTCTCCATCCTACGGCCCTGAAAAAAGTTAACCACGACGGGTTGAGATAAACTCAGCAAGTCAAAGTCCTAAGCCCTAGTTAGGAACTTCGCTCACCTTAGGAGCAATCTAACCATGCAACCTAGTTCCGGCAAACAACACATACCACACCTCAAGCAGCATCATCAGACGACAGTTCAATAAGCAGATGTAAACACAAGCGACCCTACTTGGCCTTGGCACACGCAACCTGCAGAAACTGTCAATTCAATTATCACGATATTAGGAGCATACGAATAATCGCATCTCACACAACTTTCCCATGTCTCACACTCATACATGCTCCGATTATTACGACCACTAGGGCCATGGCACAACCTTATGGTTGGCGGTCTACCGGTCGAAGACCAGGCATTGTCCTCCCCCATGAGGCACGGCGACGTCACGGGCTCTCTCCATCGACGGCATTCCATAAGGAGCATGGGCCCGGCCTCAACCGCGATTCCACATCTGACCACTGTCAGGCGACCCAATAGTCACGACACAACCCCAAAGGATTGGCGGTCATCCGGCTCAACTGGGCTATCAACTTTAATCTGACCATGTAACACATCAGCAAACAGTTCATTCTTGTCTTTGCTTTTGCTTGGTCGTGAATACAACATCGCTCATATGCTCATGCTCATACAACATGCCATTTCAGATAACCCTCACGATATGTCATGCAGTATCACTCGACAATTCCAAAATTCAATTTCCAATCAGCATTCAATCACATACATTCCTTAACTCTTGGGAACAACCAACAATTCAAGTCACAGTCTGTCAATCAATTCCGACCAATCAACATCACGATACTCCAATACCCAACCACGTGTCTCAATATTTAATAATAAATAAACACACGTATCAATATTCAATAATAAATAAATACGTGTCCTCACGGCGACGACAATCAACTATTTCAAACAATACTCAATTATCTCAAAATAAGTATAAAATATAATTATACTCAAAGATACTCATTTAAGAAGCATATAATACTATAGTTGATTGTTCCGATAAAATAATTCAAGTCCCACAAAACACGTATAATTATTTTTCAATCGCATAATTAATTACCCAACCCAAATAATTCCATTTAGTAAAACCCTTCTTTAATAAACCAATGTCATTTAATAATATAGTATATAAATACGATTGACCTTGGAAAAATAGACCATAGTAATTTTCTCCCAAAATTACTTACTTAAAACCATTTCCAATAAATAATCACAATTAATTATTTTCTCCAAAAATAATTAATTTTCAGCAATGAATAGTAATAACAATATTACTATTAATAATTCGAAATTATAAATTAATTTAATTAATAATTCCGAAAATAATAAATAATTATTATTATATTTTCCAAAATTAATAATAACAATATTTATTAATATTAACACTAAGCAAGCTTCATCAATCATATTAAAACACTAATAATCATCGTTCAAAGCACTAATTCATAATTAAACTAATTAAACTACTCCTAAGCAAGATTAACCCCTAACTAAGGGATTAGGAAATCGACTCACGGTTTAGCGATTCCGACGACAAGAGCGCGACGGCGGCGGCGAGGGGAACACACGGGAACTCCCCGGCGCGTCGGGATGAGGCGGCCCGGGGCCAGATCTCGGCCGAGGGCGGCTGTCCGCACGGCAAAAAGCCGAGAAACGCAGGGACCAGCAGCTGTGGTGGTCCAAGGCCGGTTGGCGGGCGGTCCAGTGACTCCGGACGGCGGCCAACAGCTCCGGCGACCAGGCGGCGGCTCCGGCGAAGGGGAAAACAGAAGCTGGAAAGAGGTGGAGGGCTGGTTCGTGGGGTGGAGGACAAAGGTGGCGGGGCTTGGCTGGCCGAGCGACGGTGGGGCAGCAGCTCGCTGCTTCGGCGTTCAGGTGACCGGCGACTGAACGGAGACAGGGGGCGGCAGCAAGGGCGGCCGACCGACGAGGGTTGGCCAGCTCGGGCCGAACCGAAGCTGAGAGAATCGGAGGAGAGGGAAAACGACCAGCTAGCTCGGCAACTAGGCGGAGGACAGTGAGAGGTGGCTGAGCTCGGTGGCCGAGCGCCGGCAGCCGGCGGAATGGCTCCTGGCGGTGACAGACGAAACTGAGGAGGATAGGAGCGGTGCAGCAGCTCAGGCGAGGCAGTCGGCTCGGCTGGCTTCGGGCAGCTGTCGCGGCGGCAACTCCGGCGTCCTGCGGTGGTTCAACACCCAGCTGAAGCTGCTACGGTGGCTGGACGGTGAGGACAGGCAAACCAGAAGAAAAAGGCAGCAGCAGCAACAGCAGAAGGAAGGGTTTGCAGAGGAAGAAAACAGCTGGCTCGGGCTCCGAACGGCGACCCACCGGCGGTCCGACGTGCCGGCGAGGCGGCGGTGCTGCGACGGTGATGGTTGGTGGTCGCCAGCAGCGGCGACAACAAAAGAAAGGGTAACTGCAGCAAGCCAGCGTCAGCCATAGAAGAAGAAGAAGAAGAAGAAGAAGAAAGGAAGAAGAAGAAGCTGCANGGAGCGTCGAACGTACAGGAGAGAGAGAGAGAGAGAGAGAGAGAAGTACATGGTGTGTCAGGCAAGTGGGGCAAAAAGAAAGAGATAAGGGAGAAGACTAGTCAAACAAGTGGGAGAAAAAGAGAGGATAAGGGCAAGTGGGTGTGCTGCGCAGAAGAGAGGGGGAAACGTGGGAAATGAGCGGCCAAAAGGGAGGAAGAAAGGAAAAAGAAAGGAAAAAGAAAAGGAAAAGAAAGACAACAAGACAAAACAAGACAAATCCTATTCAAGCTTCTAGAAAGGGCAATTTGGTCTTTTTGCCCCTGAAGCACAAATTCTCAAATATTTGGCTCCAAAACTCGGCCCGTTGAATCATTTTCCAATAATTCGGGCTTACCAAAATTCGGGATGTTACACCCATACCGAACAAGATTAGAACCTAGCACACCTTAATGCCAATCCAAAACCTCACAACCTTGGGTGATCCTTATGTTGCATAAGCTTTGGACTCAAAACATCTTATTACTGACTCAAGCCTTATGGCTCTAGGCGAACCTTGACTTGTGTTGAACACAATCAATGACCCTTGGCATCATCCTCATCGTGAAAGACTTGAGCACACAATAAGACTCACATACAAGCAAACATGAACATAGTCTCCCATACTACTCACAACTTGTCAAGAGAATGCCGCAAAAACTTAATGATAACTGTCAGTACAATGGAGAGGTAAGAGGTTCTACTTACTTGGACAAACCTCAAGAAACCAAAAGATTTTGCTTGGTGAGGGGCGGTGGTCGCACGGCCGAAGGAGAGAGGAGAGAGCAAAAGAAAAGAGAGAGAGCATCCAAGGGAGAGGGAGGAGGAGAAGAATGCCAAAATGGTGGGAAATGAGGAGAAATTCCTCCTGTTTACAGTTCCCATCCTCATCATTGCACACTAAATGGTCCAATCAAGTTTTCTGAAATACCATGCCTACTTGGATGAGGTGACTAGGCTAGATCTTGAGGTGGCAAGTCTAGCAAGATTATGTGGCAATCTAGAGCTCTAAAGAATACTCTGGATCCTACTTTCTTTGCTCCAATTGGTCGACATAAACTCCCCTTCATTTAATAGCATTTATTGCCTTTTTGAGGAGATGGGACCTAGGGTGCCAACCCGGCGTCTAAACCTTTTAGGCTCACGATGAGAGTCTCAAGTGTCCATTTTTAATTGGTCCCATATGTATTATGACTCATTTAACTTAGCTGCCAAGCAAAATCTTCAAGTAATCATGACAAAATCCTTCTTTAGACAACTCACTTCATGACTCACCACCTTCATTTAATGAAGGGTTTCTAGAGAGTTCTACTCTTTTTATCCTTATCTTCAAGAATGAAGCCATCATGAGAAGACAATCATTCAAGTTTATTCTGGGGCGAACGGGCGATCACATGGTACACCTTGAATAACCAATTCTCACAAGCTCAAGGATTAGGCCATCATGCCCCTTGTCCACCCAAATCATTCCCTTGGGTGGTTGGTCGGTCTTGGAGGGTTGGCTCGATGGTTAGCCTTTGGGTCAACACAGTTGGCTCATTTAGGTCTAGGATTGACCCTTGGACCGATCACTAGGGCTGGCATAGGGCTTGCACTCGACCAATCCTTTACATGCGGTCCATGGTTCGTCGATTGGTTCGAGGATGGTGCTAGGGTTACCTATGGCCTAGTACTAAGCCAAGGCACAAATGGATCCTAGACTTAGTGTCAAAATCGCTAGGTTTATCCCAAGACTCATTCCAATCAATCCTCGATCCATCACATAAGCCCATGGCTGATTCATGACCGATCCACGATCAAACTTATTATGAATTGCTCTTGATTACTAAGAACTAAATAGGGGATGATGCATTTTCAATTGAAACATGATTACATCTAATTGAGTTGGATCATCCGTATATCAAAACATGGCTGGGTAAAATCACCCACGACTGGGCATGATCGATTAGGATCGATCCATAACCGTTTGCTGATCCGTGACGGTCTATGATAATCCTGTAATCAATTCTCATGATCCAAAAGCTATCTCATGAACAAATGATTCAACCCCACTTGTATGGCTAGTGGTTGATTAATGGCCAATCCCTTGACCAATTCATGGTTGATCGGTCGATCAGACAATGACTACTCATTAATCCTTTACCAATCAAACCGATCGATTCCATGATCAATGATTCATAGTCGATCCATTTCGAACTTTATGACTATTTCTTATGAGGTTGGAATTGAGGATGTTATAGTATCTATTAGTGAACTTGAGGTAATAGCCAGTGAGACCTAAAAATCCATGGACTGATTTGACATTCGTGGGGCGAGGCCAATCAAGGATGGCCTTGACCTTATCTTGCTCTATGCTAACCCTATTTCGGTCTATGACGTGGCCAAAATAATTTATTTGAGATTGCCCGAAGACGCACTTGCTGTGCTTGATATGCAGCCCATGTTTTTTGAGTAGATCAAACACGATTTTTACGTGTTTGGTGTAGGTCGTTGCATCTTTACTGGTCAAAAAAAGACAATAATAAATTGACGTAAGTATGGTCGAAAAATACCATTCATTATTGCTTGAAAGTTGGACGGAGTATTAGAAAGTCCGATGGCATAACAAGGAATGCAGCTGGAATGCCATCGTTGCAACGTCTTGGGCGGCCATTCAGATTTGATGATATTCAAACCTTAAATCCAACTTTGTGAAGATCTCTGCACCAAACAACTCTCCAATAAGTTCATCAATTAAGGGTATCGGGAACTTGTCTTTTACCGAGACTTTGTTCAGGGTGCGGTAGTCAACACAAAAACGCCAAATCATATCCTTTTTCTTGACAAGAATCACGAGACAAGAGTAGGGGCTATTGCTTGGTTGAATTATTCTGTTTCTTAGCATTCCCTCAATTTGTCTTTCGACCTCTTGTTTTTGGAAAGAGGGTAGCGATAAGGGCGTACATAGACAGGATCCTTTCTTTCCGCAATGGTAATGCGCTGATCTTAGTTTCGTGGTGGTGATAGCCCCTCGGGTTTCATGAAAACCATTGGATACTCCTCCTCAAGCCATTCCCAGTTCTGTCCCAGCTTTGGTTCAGTCTCGCTAATGGTTTTTTTGTCCGCTGCAACCCCGAAGCAGCCTCCATCCGAAGCCAAAAACCATGCACCTTTGATTGCCCGATCTGCCGACTTAAGCTTTCCGCCTTGATCTCCTTTGCTTCCTCATGCTCCATCCCAATTAACCTGACATTCTTTTCGTGACGTCAGAACTGCATCTCCATAGTCTTAAAATCCCATAAAATGGGGCCAAAATTCTGAAGTCATAATGCCCCAAGTACTTCATCACATCCACAAAGAGAAATAACATGGAAATCTATCGTAAATATGTATCTTGAATGGTTACCCACACCGCGTTACAACTCCCCATGCTTGCAAGCCTTTCCCCGTTAGCCACCACCACGCTCAAATTACGTTCTTTCTTTATGGTCAAGCCCAAATTGCGTACCGTCGTGGTATTGAGGAAATTGTGTGTGCTCCCGGTGTCGATGAGCACACCAAGAGGTTGTTTCTTCACCGCAGCCCGGACTCGCTTTATGGAGTGGTGGCTCTCGTAATTGCGTGCAGCGAGATTTTTGGGATGTCTCCTCCCTCCACGTCCACCGCTTCACGTGGCACCTCAAAGGTCTCCATTTCCTCTTCTTCGGATTCTTCTTCCCCCAACCTCAATTAAGAACAACGGCTTACACCTGTGTCCGAGTGTAAAAATCTCATCGCAATCGTAGCATAACCAACGGTTCCACTGTTTCCGAGCCTCCGCTAGCGTTAAGCGCTTGATGGGTGCTCGAGACTTGGAGGGGCTGGGTTTTCCCATGCTATTCACTGCTCGGTTATCCTGTGGGGGCCTGAGTGTGTCCTGTTTTGGGGCCATAGTAGAATTGGGCAATAATTGTGGCCCTTCGTAAAGCATTGCTCCTTTCGTCGAAAATTTGAGACAAGCTAATTGCATTCGAAAGAGTCCTTCGGCCTGCAACACGCACATCAGATTTTACGAGTTCTTTAAAGCCACTAACAAAACAACTTACTCTTCAACGAGAAAGAGTTGCATACTGCATCACACAAGCAGCCGCTCAAACTGGATTTGGTAGTCCTTGAGAGTTCCGGTTTGTGTTAACTTTGTCAACTACCCAAAGAAATTATCGAACCAAGTTGGGCTAAACCTTTCCAAAAATATGAAGCTGGAATGCTCCCATGGTAGATAATCATCTGCCTGTAGTGGATCGACCCATAAATGGGCTTCCCCTTCAAGATGTATGGATGTGAGGATGAACTTCTTGTCTTCGGGAGTTTGATTATATTGAAATATTTGTTCGACTCTCCCTACCCAGGCTATTGCATTGGTGCTTTCGTCGAATCAAGGAATATGGAGACGATACCCTCGTTGAGGAAGGACCGCTCGCCCTTGATCTACCTCGTGTTCCTCCTGGTCTGGCAGGTTCTAGTTTACTGACCCCTACATCAAGCCTTAGCTCCAGCCTCCGCCACGCCCCTAGTTCCCTTCTAACGTCATGAGACACTGTTGACTGTCCTGCAAGGCTACCAACACTTGCAACTATAAGTCTCGGAGGTTGGTCTCTTGCACTATTGATTCCGGCTTTGATACCAAGCTGTTAGGATTGGAATTCCTAATACGGTTTCTTCATCTATGTGGATGCGTAACTTTGAAACGTCTATGGGATGTTTCCACCAAAGATTCAAGTGGAATCTCAAATGCTTTAATTTTGTTTTATTTCTTGAATGAATAATTCCTAATAAGAGGTATAATTTATAGATTTCGTACAACCAAGGAATTTTATTATAAAAGGAAATACTAATAATCCAAATTGACCCAGCTATAATGATAATTGATCCAGCTATTAATTCTCTTTCATTTTAAGCTTCCCTTGATTCTTGCTGTTGAAAATAAAATACGCGGAAATGACAGAATCTTGCAATTTACGTCAATACGAAAATACTTGAGAAAAATAAGGGCATCAGAAAATTTACGTGGTTCGATCTGAGTATCGGTACCTACATTCATGGGGAGAGCCAGCAGCAAATAATCTACTATAATCGGAGAATCAGACTTACAATTACTCACACGCTCGAGTGCTTCCCACACCTAGATTTAACCCAAACCCAAAGTGTTTACAAATAAATAATGTAAACTTACAGCACAAAATCATTGAGTGTTCAAGCCCTCCAACAATTCGCTCACGAACATATGAAAAAAAAGAACTCCGTTCTTTCTTGTACGCTTCATACGGCAACTGCAGCTTCTTGGCTTGACTTCAATTCTTGTGCGGCGCTCTCCCCGTGGATGTAGGTACCGATACTCGGACCGAACCACGTAAATTTTCTAGTGCCCTTATTTTTCTCTAGTATTTTTGTATTGACGTAAATTGCAAGATCCTGTCGTTTCCGCGTATTTTATTTTCAACAATTGGTATCAGAGCAATTAATATATTCTAGTTGGCCCATAACTCACTAGCTTAAGCTTTTGAGTTGAGATGAGTCCAACTGGATATATTGATGGGCTCGAGTTTGGGTTTCCCCTTAGAGATCTCCCTAGGTGAAGGTATTGGACTTTTGCTGCGTGCTCCAACAATTGGTATCAGAGCCGATAATTACGATTCCCGAGCAAGTAGGCGTTGTAGTGTAACAACGTGGGCCCGTGAGGATGGCTCAGGTGGGTGTTGTGGTGTAACAACGTGGGCTAGAATGATATTGGGCCAGAAGGATATCTGATTTAAGGGGGAGTAAACCAAACACAGGAGCTCACACGTGAGAGGGAAATTGTTAGGATACACGTGTAAGTTGTGTTAGAGAAGTAGTCCCACATCGGAGAATTTGATGTGGTGTAGAGTAATTAATATATCCTAGTTGGCCCATAACTCACTAGTTTAAGTTTTTGAGTTGAGATGGGTCCAACTGGATATATTGATGGGCTCGGGTTTGGGCTTTCCCTTAGAGATCTCTCTAGGTGAAAGTATCAGACTTCTGCTGCGCACTCCCAACACTTGCTTCCATCCCACAAAATCATCCTCTCTTTAATTTTGGCCTGAAAATCTTCATTCTCTGTCTCAGATTTTTGCTTTCAACTTTGGATATGTATCTTGACCATGACAGCACCTCACGTCACTCTTTCAATACGAGATTCCTTAGTTAAATTTTTTTCTTTATAATTAACGAGTCCATGTCCATGAGTTCTGTGAAAATCATTTTCCGCAAACCACCAAAAGGAGTTTTATCAATGGAGGGTTGGCTTAAAATTGGGTAGTCTCCTACCTACTCAGTTTTTAATCTTGATTTTGAGGAGACCAGACGTTCCTCATGCTTTGAGTTATGTTAGTCTTGTTTATGTCCATATCCAGATCTTGAGGTGGAACACATGAATACTTGGCGAGTACTTTGCGTCATTGGCTACTTCTCCATTGTTGCAATCATGTGTTTCTAGTATTTCTCTTCAAAATGACCTAATTAGACTATTTGAAAAAAAATTCTAGATTTTGATACAAACAAATGAAAGGTTTGGAATGCAATTGCATTCTGTCCCTAATCTTTGTTCATTGATAATGTCACGAGATGATAGTTTCCTTGCCAAGAACAAGCTCACGTAGTAGTTGGTGAGAACACTAGATCAACCTTCCTTCTATAGATCCTTCCTAAGGAAAGTATGGCAAGTCACATCTTCACACCAAATCATACGATACCAAACTAAATGTGGGCATCCAATCCTTCAAGCAAAATACACAGATCATTTTAGAATAAACCAGTTTCGGTTCACCAAAACATCATAAGAAGAGGAGTGTTAGCTTTTGATCAGTTTGTGTACTAGAGGCCAATCTCACCTTCAAAATTCCTCTACGATGATATTTATTCCACTCCATGACTCCTAGCACAAACACTTTAATGTCACTATCACAAACCAATTGTTTCATTTCTTTTGCATCACTCACTATTCACCCTAATGCTACAAAACTCCACTCTTTAGTTCACAAAGTTACGGGAGAAATCAAACCATGACATTCTACCCCACCTAATTTTGCAATGCCTTGTTATGTCACTTCCTTGCGCCCCACAACCATCAATGCCACTCCCTTGGGACTTATATGACTGCAAATGCTCGCCCAATAGAACAAGCCAATACACTCCATTAGTAGTTCTCCCAATCAAAGCTGTTCATAAATCTCCAAACACATGTGCTTTCGCTAACAAATGTGGCATTCTGAACCAATTGTGCTCTTTTGGTAGCACTTTCTTTCACCTACTAGGCTTCTTGTAGTGTTAGTAGACCAATCGAGGTTTCTCTCCTCATTTGGAACGTGATAAGAGCCACTTGAGATTACACAGAACCTTCAAAATCATAGCAATGAGTTGTTACATAACCCTAAAAATAATGCATAGAAAAAAAAGGCAAAAATAATAAAATTCAAAAAATAATAAAAATATTTTAAAATATTAAAATATTATCCATCAATGGCCACATTAGCTTTCCAGTAGCCACATCAGCTTTTCTGGGAGGCAAATCAGAAGTGACACTCAAGTGATTGATCTTTCAAAGTTATGACATTTAAGTGAGTGAAAAAAAGTTTTAACATCAAAGTGAGCATTGTATGAAAGTTTTTGGTACCAATAGTGTATTTACCCTGCACACTGCCCATGCCATCCTGTTGACTAGAACATTAAAAATTTCATGGAAACAAAAGGAGAATTTCCAATGTTTCCACACTAATATGTCGACGGCAATAGGCAATGGCCAGCGGCTAATAGTGAGGACAAGCGATGAGAGAAATCTTTATTTCTCATTTTTGTTCTAAAAATAGAAAAGTAACAAAATTTTACTTCTCATTTAGGTTATGGAATTATTTTTGGACTAAAAAATTTGTTCTAGAAATAAATAAATAAATAAATGAAATTGCATTATCAAATAAATTTTTGTTTTAAAATTTGTTCCCAGGAACATAAAATAAAAAAAATAAAAAAATAAAATGGTTATCATGCGCACCCTAAATTTACATATTAAGATATGTAAAGCATCACCAATTTTGACAAGACATGAACTAGGGTGAGTTTATTTAAAAAAAATCAATTATTGTAAAATCATTTTCCCTGAAATTTTGTTTTTGTCGCTTAGAAAAATCAATTGAATGGAAATGCTTTCATTATTTACAATAGGTCCTATCTAAACTTTTGGTTAATGATGCAAATGATTTTTGATAAATTTATTTCGTAAATGAAACAAGAGAATGGTTTACAAAGAAAAAAACAAAAAAACCTTCTTAATAATTAATTGTCTGCAAAGCAAACCCCCCTAAATCGTATTTTTAGCGGCTGAAAGAACTGCTTCATATATATATGGTGTGTAACTTATCTAGCCTTACTCTATGGAGCTGCTTGAGTTCTACTAGCTAACTTGAAATAATGAAAAGGACAACTGATAAAAGAAAAGGATTGAGTGGCTACGTTCTCTAAGTAATTTCATTTTCAATTGTATTGTGTGTACGTATTTGCATGACAGTTCCTAATCTTCTTTTAAGCTTTTTAAATCGGAGGAAAACAATTCAAAACGCAACTAGATCTCGCAACAATGAATTTTCACCGATCGAGAGTCCAACTCATGTCCAACTTTGGAAGGTGTTGCAGCTGCCATGTTCTCCATGTACAAACATTGTTTGAAGAATTGGTTGATTTGCCAATGACGAATATTGTTTCGTTCGAACCAAGATAAATGTGAAGAACGTTTTCGGTTGATCATTGGCATCTTTTAGCTAGCCGGTTGACCAGGACATGCTAGTATCGATGCCTTCTCGTGGCATGCCTGGCCCAGCCCATGAGCCGTGCGTGTCATGCTGGGCATGGCCACACCATTCTGGCCCGCATGCCAAGCCTGGGCTCACTACATCCTTGGGCCCATTTTAATCCATTTTCGATTTTAAACATTTCCTCTATTTTTGCCAAAAAAAGATTATTTCAATTTTTCTATATCAAAATTGTTAAAAAAAGTGAAACTAACTGGATTTTATGGAGGGAGCGAATGCCCGAGGTAGCCTTAAGCAGCATTTCAATTTCAATATAATATACAGACAAGGATTTAGTATATCAATTGAAATTACGAACAAATGATAATTTATTTTACTAATGAAACAAATATTATAACATCCTGAAATTCAAGCCTTTTGAGGGATGAATGAACGTGAATTTCGTTGATGCGTTGTTGGTTGATCTCACTCGGATTTGATCACTCTTGAGATACTGACCTTGAGGGGAAATGCTAATGAGGATAGAACTCATGCGACTAAAGAACTTGACTTGGGAAAATGACTTGACTGTGAGACTTGTGTAAGGACGATCATGTAGATATGTAGGCCGATTCCAGGGACGAATAGAAGTCAATTCGCGGACAGAACATAATAGGATGATGAGTGATTCCATTTACTGTTATCGTACCTACAAATGACCCTATGTCGATCTTTGGTAATTGTGTACTTTGAAATAAAAATCTATCATTCGTAATTTCATGTAGTCAAGGACGTCCATGTGTTGAGAAGTCTTGAATGTGATTTGGCATGAGTCGGTTATGCATGAATCCTCGAAACCGCTTGTCAATCTAAGTTATACCAAAATGGCATTCGGGCAAAATTGACATGGCATGAGAATCTAGTATTGGATTTCAAATTTTTGGGAATGTCCGAGATGGACTTTTGGACAATGCTTCTACAATAATCGACAGTGCTAGTTAAGCCAAGTTTTTGGAAAAGGGATTTACAGAGAGAGAAAATGAGCCCATGAGGACGTGGCTGGGCAAGACCAGTGTGGGCCTCATGCCCAAGGTGAGACAGCTACCATGGAAGGCCCGAGGCAAGCAAGTGAGCCCGTTGGGCCAAATCGATCATTTACTCTTTCGAGCCCGTTGTCTAACCTTAAGCCATTTCGAGCCCAACATATTCTCGAGCCCGTTCCTATTCATTTACTAGCCCATTTCTTAGGCTCGCCCTTCATTTTCAGCCCAATAGCAGATTGGAAAATGTACAAGGTGTAAATGACCATTTTGCCCCTAGATATTTTGAAGAAAGGGCAAAAGAAGAGAGAGAAGATGATATCATTTGCTTGGGGAGTTGGGCAAGCCACTAATTGGCCTTGATGAGGCCTTGACTTCAGCCTCACTTCACTCTCTCTCTCCCCTTCATCTCCTCCAAAAACTGCACATACTCTCTCCCTTGTTTCCTTCCTTTCTTCTGTTTTTCCTTCTGACCTTCCTCCGAAAAACCAAGTTGTTCATGCCCTTCTCATGTGAATCACCACCCGTGCCACCCATCATTGTGTTCAAAATAGAAATTCCATACGGATAGCATCGGCCGTTTGCCGGTCGAAGCCACCGGTTGACCCGTCGGCCGACTAGAAGCTAACTGTTGTCGGACTGCCTACTATAGCTCCCCTGCTATCCAATTTCACCTTTTCACCTGTTTTCCTTTGTTTCTGATTCAACCACCACCCATCTCAGCCACTAGTAGTTCCCCCTTGACCCTCAGGTGCCACCGATCGCCGGCCCCTCGCTCACCGAAGCTGCGGTTAGCTCCATTCAACTCTTTTCCTCCTGTGCAATGTTGTTTTCTAAAGTTCAGTGAGTGAGTAAAGGTTGTTGTTGTTGTTTCAACCCCAATACCGCCTTGGATCATCGTGATAGAGGTCCCTGGGTGTCGCCTTCATTGCCATCGCTGCATTCGTGTCGACGACCCATTTAACGGGTGAGTTTAGCCCCTAATCCCTTATTAGTGCCTAAACTTGCTTAGAGTTGGGTTAGTTAGTGTTAATGTTGGTTTAGGTAGTTTAATTAAGTTGTTTTAGCCTTAAGATAGGTGGTTAGATAGATGATTAAAATTAACTTAGCTTAATCTTGCTTAATTGTACTTGATTATGCTTGATTATGCTTATTTGTGATTTATGTAATTAATTAAGCATGTTTAGCTTAATTTGATTGATTAATTGTTTTAATTAGTGTTTTTTTTAACTTCTGAGTTTAATGTTTTAATTCATTGAATTTTAAAAATAACTATTCACAATTACTGTTCACGGCACTGTTCATACATAAGCTAATTTTTGTCTTAATTTGATGTGTTCTTGGTTGTTATGCTTTCTTGAAGTGCTGATTGTTAATTTTACTTGCGAATACTGAGGAAATGCGTGATTGACTGCTGTTTGGAATTGTCGAGTGGTACCGCATGACATATTGCGTAGGTTATCTGAAATGACATGTCGCATGAGCATGAGTGATGTTGCGTTCACAACAGAGCAAAGATATAAATGGATTGCTTGATGATGTGTTACATGATCACATTAAGAGAAGGAAACCCGACATTGCTGAAAGACCACTAATCCTTATGGGTTGTGTTGTGGCCAGTTGGTTGCCTGACTTCAGTCGGTTGCCTGACAAGGAGGGGTTCTATGTGGGACTATGGTAAGGGGGTGGGTCCTGGGCCTCTATCAGTTGCAAGACTGCGGTAGTAGGTGGGTTCTATGCTCCTTCGGGAATGCTGTCTTAAAAGTGAGCCCTTGAAGTCACCATGCCTCGAGGTAAAGAGGATGAAGCTGGCTTGGCCAAGAATCACCAACCATAATGTTGTGCCGTGGCCTAGGAGAAGAGGTCGTAATAATCGAAGCATGTGTGGTAGGGGTGAGCATCGGTCCAGGGTTGACCCTGGACCGACCCCGGACCGGCCCAACCCTGTTGGTCCTAGTCCGGTTCTCAGGAAGATTGGGTTGGTCCTTGGTCCTGAAATTCCAGGACCAGTACTGTGCGGGTTGGTCCACGGTCCTAAGAGTTTAGGGTTGGTCCAACCCAGACCAACCCTGAATATATGTATTTATGTATGTATGTATGTATGTATGTATGTATGTATGTATGTATGTATGTATAATTTTTTTAACCAAAAGAGAAAATATAAATTAGATGGGTTCAATAGTGTTGACCACAAGACTCATGGCACTAATAGTGATCTCAATTTATAACTTTTGTTAAGTATTAATTATGCGTGTCGTTTGTTTTGTTTTCAGGTTTATTTTGTTTCCAAGTATTCAGAAGTTGAAGTGAATTAACAAGACGTGAAACTGTATATCCATGGTTTATATTAAATATTTGAACTTCTTAGGGTTTAATTGTATTCCACTAGTAAGTTTCAATTGCACTTTACTTTTCAATTTGTGTCAAATGGTAGAAATTCTTGAAAAGTAGTATTGTAGTTGCCACGATAATTTGCTAATCAAGTGGTAGGAAGCTCATTTTTTGGTTGATTGGATTTTGCTTGATGGAATGTAGGAAATGTTTTTGCATATGGTGTTACAAGTATTATTGATAGATGATTATAGGAACTTCCCATCTTGTCTCACATCTTTATGAGTAGTCTTAATCATTTTTACGGTTTCTTGCTTTTAACAAATGTGAAATTTCACCACCCGTCGTGGTGGCTCCACTGGATAAGGCTCTCATGACCCTTGCACTTCAAGGGGAGGGGTTCAAATCTTCGTGGAGGCGCTGGTGACTTACCTGGTGCACGTGTGTGGTGGCTAGCACGTGTGCCCCTAGGGTTTACTCCCTCGGCTGCCGGCGGGGTGCGGGATTCCCTAGGTCACCAAAAAAAAAAAAAAACAAATGTGAAATTTCTATTGTTGTCTTATTTTAAATTTGCTGAATATGTAGTGGTATTTATAATTTGGTTGCATTGTCAATGGATATGTAATTTGAAATAGTAAATTTGTCTTTTTAGGGAATGCAAAGAATGAAAAAAAATAAAATTATAAGTTGGTCCTGGGTTGACCCTGGAACTGGACCAAACCCATTGGGTCGATTCGGTCCTTGGTTCTAGGCTTAATAGGGTTGGTCCTTGGTCCTAAAATTTTAGAACCAACACTGTGCGGGTTGGTCCTAGGGTTAGGGGGTGGCCCGGCCCAACCCGGACCATGATCACCCCTAATGTGTGGGTGTGAGACATGAGAAAATTGTGTGCAATGCTCTAATTATTCACATGCTCTTAATGTCATGATGATCACATCATTTATGGTACACATGCTTTAATTGATAACGTGTAGGGTGTGGCAATGGCCAGGTGAGATCGCTTGTAACGTGACTCGCGTGTGATTGATGAGCTATATCATCTAATGGCCATTTGCCTTGTATTGTATGAGATTTGACGTGTAGAGTATGGCATACCAAGTAAGGTTGCATGCTAATTGAATATTGTTTGTTGGGTGACCTGGCCTGTTGTTTGCTTGCGGGTTTCTGGTTGTTGGTTGTGAGTTGAGTAAGGGGTTGTTTTAGAGAGATACCCCGGGTTGAGTTGGCGTACTAACCAAGGCTTAGGGGGAAAACTTGCTGAGATTTTATCTCACTAGTTATTGTATAACCACTTTCAGGCCCCTAGAATGGCACACCCGCAGTGGAGAATCCTGCTCCCGCTCCACTAGTGATTGACCCTACGAAGCATGAGTTTGCTGGGTCTGAGTGATGATAGTGCTGAACATGAGGGTTCATTTTGTATAGCTGGATTAGCCTAGTTTCTTTTTGGTTTAGCTTAGAGGATGGATTGACCCTTTTTGTCGGGCTTGTAAATTGGAAAATGATCCTCTATTGGTTAATCTAGTTAATTGAATAAATGAGTAGTGGTTGTTGTTCTTGATGTTCATCCATCTATACTTATTTGATTGTTTGATATTCTAAGAATGGTTCGTCTTCCGCTTGCCCATAACGAAAGATAAAATGAATGGTCGTCAACGAGTCCTGAGACGTCGCTTTCTATCGACCAAGGTAATGGGGTTGTCGTGAGCTCGAGACTTGGGGCGTGACAAATATGGTATTGATGCTGCTATTTGTGCATTCTCAAATGCCCCATCCCATTCAAAGGATTAGAGGTAAAAGCTTTTTCTACATCGTTTGCAAACTATGTGATAGCATTGACTCTCTAATCTTGAAAAATTGCGACACATTAGTGGTTCTTCTTTACATAGGATGAGCAAAACCGAGTTTGCTCTCATTTTAAATCATCCGTATCTTGTCATTGATTAAAGTTTGAAAGTGATTATCATAAAGCAAACGAGCTCATCCATGTGCAGATTGTGGAGGAATTTGTTGTTTGCCTTGTGAATTTCCTCGAATATCTATTATTTTTTTAAGGATAGTTATAATTTTGCGAATCGCCACTAAATTCTCTTGGGCCTAAAGGCGTTGTTATTGATCCCCAAAATAATAATAAAAAAGGAGAAAAAGAAAAAATGGAACAGACCAGCAGCTTGGCCTTAACAAAAAAAACTAATTTCCTTGGACGTGTTATGCAACTATGTGGTAGGGATGAGTACATTGGATCATCTGAATTGGGAATTGTCCACACCGGCTGGTTTGGTTTGGTTTATAGGGGTATCAATTCAGTTCTCAATTGCAAGGAGAGAACTGGACCGGACCAAACTAGACTGACTATTTTTTATTTAAAAATATATATTTTTATTTCTTAAAAAATGAAAAAACCCTAAAATAATAATTATTATATTAGTTTTTAAAAAATTAAAAAATTTTCCTAAGAGATCGGTTCATTGGTCCGGTCCAGTTCAATCTATAGTCACAAAAAATGGGAATTGGGATGTGGTCATGTTCATTCCTTATGAAACGTCATAGTGAATTAACAATAAGAAAACAAAACACAAACAGGTGCGCGCACGGGCACACTCAACACAGAGGAAGCCAAGCATTATCGCCTCCACTTTCTCGCCAACCAGAATTTTCGCTTTGCATTTCCTCTTACTGCCCTTCCTCACACCACTCGATCCCTCCCCGTCGACGTTATCGGCCATTTCGTCCATCCACCTAGCGAGAAACGACGACAATGATAGCGAGGGAATTCGCCGAGTGAGGATTCCCGGCCGTGCACATTCTGGGCCCACCTAACAGACGGCCCCGATATGCTCGATCGAATTGCAAGATCAGACGTCGTGACATCCTTGCTCGCCACGCTCTCCGACTAAAATAAGTTATTTGAAAATATTCTGATCTCTTGCGGGCACGCGAAACAAATATCGCATGGTTTGGCTAGTCATAACTAAAACAAAAATCTTAAGGTTTTTTAAGTACGATAATTTGAAAAATAAATCACCATCTAGAAAAAAAAATCCCTCTACACCAACATAACTAAAACGGAAATCTACCGAGGGCTTGGCACCGGGAGTTGTGAGGTTGAGGGCACCGGTCAAGACTCATCTCTCTCACGCTCTCTCTGCCTGAACCGGAATCCTTCCTCAATTTCTCACCGTGGTACCCCTCTCTCTCTCTCTCTGTGAACCGATCTCCATTTTATAGCCAGTTCCTCTATGAATTGACTTGCTGAATGGTCGAATCGGAGGAGCCCTTTTGCCTTCCGGTCTCTCTGGTGGTCTCTTTCTTTCCTCCTTGCTTTGCCGTCGACCTGCTGCCTTGAGCTCCCCAATCTAACTGACAACTTGAGTTGTCAAATAGGCCGAAGCTTCCCTTCCATTGGTCCTTTGATCGCCGGTCGGTCCTCCGCCGCGGTCCCTCGGTGCCTGCCTTGCACGGTCAAGCGAGGAGGAGAAGAGAGGGGAAAGAGATGAGCACAGGCTGGGCCGGGCCGAGGAGGAAGGAATTGGGCTGCCCGCCCCGGGGAGTGGTGGGGAAGGAAAAAGAGGGGAGGGCTGAGTCAGGCCAGCCTCTCCTTAGGGTTGCCTAATGCAAAAAATGAAGAACTAAATTCTCAACTAGGGCAAAACTCAGTGTTATTGCTTCCGCTTGTTTCACTCTTTTTCTCTTGTCACCTGTTCAATGAGCGCAATTAAAGAAAAGCAAATTGTTTCAAACAGCACATACAGCATTTAAGGATAAGTAATTTCTGCAAGAGCACATTTCACCAACTTGGTATCAAATTAAAAATCGCTTCAGCAACTAATAAAACGTAAAAATCTTGCAATTGGCCGTAAAATTTATAGTTTTAGTGATGTGCCTCACATGAACCCGACCCCCCCCCCCCCCCCAACTGAAAAAGAAGAAGCAACATGATGTGCTTCTCAATTCATCAAGCTGCTGCAAATGAAAATCAAGATATGACGGTACATAAAGGTTTGAAGGCTGAGCTCATTCTACTCATCCATTCTTGAAAACAAAAGAGCAGGCTCAAGGTTTCAGGCACAACTTGATGAGACTGCTCGAGAATTTTAATTGAATTTCAGCGAGTCAGGGCATTCTCTTCCGTGAGAAACTGTGTAATATCCCATTGACAGAATTTCGAGCTGTTCACGTCAAAATACTGACATAAAAAAGAACCATGCAACATGTAAACTGTAGTCCTCTACATCCTCCCGACAAATAAAGACAGTGAAGTAAGAGACCATATAATTGCTGGCACACAGAATCTTCAAAGTCATAGCAATGAGTTGTTACAGAATCTAAAATATAATGCACACTGCTGAATGCCATCTTGTTGACTGGCACATTATAAATTTCATGGAAACACAAGGAGAATTTCCAATGTTTCCACACTAATATGTCGACCGCAGCAAGCGGCGGCCAGTGGCTAATAGTGAGGCGACAATGAAAGAATTCTTATGTCTCATTTTTGTTTAAAATATAGAAAAGTAAAAAAATTTTACTTCTCATTAGGTTAAAGACTTATTTTGGACTAAAAAATTTGTTTCAGAGATAGAAAAATGAAGTTGTGTTATCCAATGGATTTCTGTTTAAAATTTATTCATGTGAATAGAAAAATAGAAAAATAAAGAAACAAAATAGTTATCATATGAGTCCGAAATTTGCACATTGAGTATGTAATGCGTCGCAACTTTGACAAGACATGAACTTGGGTGTGTATATTTCATAAAAATCAATTATTGTAAAATCTTTTTCTTTGAAATATTGTTTTTGTTGCTTAGAAAAATTAATTGAATGGAAATGCTTTCATTATTTATGATAGGTCCTGTCTAAACTTTTGGTTAACGATGCAAATGATTTTTGATAAATTTATTTCGTAAATAAAACAAGAGAATCATTTAAAAGAAAAAAAACCTTCTTGATAGTTAATTTTCCGTGAAGCAAATCCCCCCCCCCCCCCCCCCCCC
>MU089857.1:27349-72016 GCA_014858505.1 Corymbia citriodora subsp. variegata
AAATCGCAGTTTTTGAGGCTGAGAGAGCTGCTTCATATATATATATATATATATATATATTTGGTGTGTAACTTGTCTAGCCTTATCCTATGGAGTGAATTGAGTTCTACCAACTAACTAGAAATTATAAAAATGACAACTGATAAAAGAAAAGGATTGAGTGGCTATGTTCTCCAAGTAATTTCATTTCAATTGCATTGTGTGTACGAATCTGCATGATAGTTCCTCATCTTCTTTTAAGCTTTCTGAATCGGAGGAAAACAATTCAAAACACGACAAGCTCTAACAACAATGAATTTACACCCATCGAGAGTCTAACTCATGTCCGACTTCGGAAGGTGTTGCAGCTGCCATGTTCTCCATGTAAAACATTGTCCTGAGAGTTGGTTGATTTGCTCATGACGAATATTGTTTCGTTCAAACCAAGACAAATGTGAAGAACATTTTCGATTGATCATTGGCATCGGCTCGACGCCTTCTCGTGGCATGCTTGGCCCAGCCCATGAGCTGGGCGTGTCAAGCTAGGCATGGCCACACCGTTCTCGCCTGCATGCCATGCTTGGGCTCACCACGTCCTTGGGCCTATTTTAATCCATTTTCGGTTTTAAACATTTCCTCTATTTTTGTCAAAAAAAAAGACTATTTTAATTTTTCTATATCAAAATTGTTAAGCAAAGTTAAAGGGATTTTATGGAGGGAGTGAATGCCCGAGGTAGCCTTAAGCAGCATTTAAATTTCAATATAATATATAGACACGGATTTAATATATCAATCGAAATTTCGAACAAATAATAATTTATTTTACTAATGAAGCAACTATGCATTGATGCGGCTATTTGTGCATTCTCAAATGCCCTATCCCGTTCGTAGGATTGGAGGTAAAAGCTTTTTCTACATTGTTTGCAAACTATACGACAGCATTGATTCTCTATCTTGAAAAATTGCCGCACGTTGGTGATTCTTCTTCACATAGGATGAGCAAAACCGAGTTTGCTCTCATTTAAATCATCCATATCTTGTCATTAATTAAAGTTTGAAAGAGATTATAAGAGAGTAAACAAGCTCAAGCATGTGTAGCCTTGTGAATTTCCTCGAATATCTATTTTTTAAGGATAGTCATAATTTGGCCAATAGCCACTAAATTCTCTTGGGCCTGAAGGCGTTATTATTGATCCCCAAAATAATAATAAAAAAAGGAGAAAAGGAAAAAAAATGGGAACAGGCCAGCAGCTTGGCCTTAACAAAAAAAAAAGACTAATTTCTTTGCACATGTCATTTGACTATGTGGTAGGGATGAGTACATTGGACTATCCGAATTGAGAATCATCTGCATCGGCCAATTTGGTATAATTTCCAAGGGCGTCGATCCAGTTCTTGATTGTGAGGGGAGAATTGGACCGAACCGGACCAACTATTTTTTATTTAAAAATATTTTTTTTAATTTCTTAAAAAATGAAATAAACCAATAATTATAGTATTTTTAAAATTTTTAATTTTTTTTTCCTAAGTGATCAATTCATTGGTCCAATTCAGTCCAATCTTTGATCACAAAAAATGGGAACCAAGAACCGATCACTCTTACAATGTGGTAATTTTCATTCCTTATGAAGCGTCATAATGAATTAACAATGAGAAAACAAAACACAGATAGGTGAGCCCGTGCGTGCACTCACACAGAGGAAGCCACGCATCATCACCTCCACTTTCTCGCTAGCTAGAAGCTTCGCTTTGCATTTCCTCTTGCTGCCCTTCCTCGCACCACTCAATCCCTCCCCATTGATGTTACCGGCCATTTCATCCATCGACCGAGCGAGAAACGATGACAAACGATCGTGAAGGAATTCGCCGAGCGAGGATTCCCCGCCGTGCCCATTCCAGGCCCACCCACTTAACGGACAGCCCCGATCTGCTCGACCGATTTGCGGGATCATCCTTCTTGCAAGGATTATTGCCAAATTGTGGGAGACGATGTTATATTTTATTTGCCTATAACACCTTTGTTATTTCCCACTCCTCCCCATAAATTGCAAGATCACATTACTATGTCATTTCCTAATGGAGAGATAACAAAATATTACCGCCGTCCGATAGGTTGCAACCCGGACAGCTGTAGCGCGGGCAGCGCGCGACGGCAGAGCTAGCCCATCGAGAAGTAAAGGCAAGGAGGCGGTGGTCGATGACGTCGTCTCGTGGACGAGGATGGAAGACAGGGAGTCGAGAGAAATCGCCATTGCCGAGTGGGAAGCGGAGAGACTCGGAGACAGAGAGAGTGTGCGTGGAGAGATCGAAACGAGATTGCAAAGAAAAAACCCAGTAGATCTAGAAAATCGGAGAGAGACCCGATCGGGGGATCGGAGAAACCCGAGGATCGAACCGAGAGGGAGAGAGAAGAAAGCGACAGATCTCTCTCTCTTTTGCGGGGGCAACGACGCGGAGAGAGAAACGATAGGACAGATCAACTCAGCAGAAGCAAATTCCACAGAGGAATGCTTCTTCTTAGAGAGGTCCACTCACCGATCATCGAACCAGTAGACCATCGGCCTCGCGGTCCGCGACCCTGCACGGCGGCTCGATGGAGAGAGAGAGAGAGAGAGAGAGAGAGAGAGAGAGAGAGAGGATTTTAGAGAGAGAAATCGAGAGGAGCGAGAGAAGGTTGGAGGGATTTGGGTGTTTGAGGAAGAGGACGAGATGAAGCGTCAGAAAGAGGGGAAAATGTGTTTTTCCTTTTTTCAGAAATGGAAATTATTTTAGAAGAGAAAAAAAGGGAAAAGAGCTCCAAAAGTTCCAAATTATACTATTATAACATATTTAGCCTAAACTTCTTTACGATACCGAAAATCCCAACTTGTATCTACATAATACATTTACCCTATATCAATATTTTGTTAGTGAGAACTCTTTAAAATTTACCTTCATGGATAGCGGAAGGCAAACTTTATTGATAATAATGGTTAAGTGGCTTAAGTGAAATATAGAAAAAATGTAGTTTTAGTTGAAAAATAATCTTATTGAACCTTGATAGAGATTAAATAAATCATACAAGTATAAGTTTGGAATTTTAACTTCATAATAAAAAGTTTAAGGTAAATGTGCCACAACGTGTATAGTTTGAAATTTTTTATGTCGTGAAAATAATTTAGAGTAAATGCATTACAACAGACACAATTTGGGGTTTTTTATGATATTTTTTCAAAAAAAAAATTCATTCAAATTAAAATGAGATCTTTCTACAATTAGTTCATAATTATTTACATATTTGAATTACAATAATGTCCAATATATTGTAACACACTATTACAATTTATCTTAATAGAAGGCTTAGACGGGAGTGAAATTTTAGGCAAATTTGTAAGGTTGAATCCAATGAGTTCGCTTATATAAGGTAGACATGAATCTAATGTTTTGACTACTTCAGGCTAAGTGCATCGTGTGCATGCATCCATAGCACGTCGATTCCACATACATGGATTGAGATAGGCCCAAGGAAAGCCCAATTAACTTCTTTTTTTCGGCAATTAACGTTGATAAATAGTGGTTTGCACTAGTGACGCACAATTTCTGTTTGGGCTTTTAAAGGCCCGAGACATGGTGGGAATACGTTACCCGCAATGGCTTCCTTTATCTAGACTATTATAACAAAATCAACAATTTAAAATTTCTAACGACAATACAAATTCGTCGCTCCTTATGATACATTGAATATACTATTATTTCAAAATTTCCATTTCTATGGAGCATTACTTGTAATAACACACTTTACAAACAAAGCTCAAAGATGCTTGGACATGCTTGGATGGACTTATTAGATATTGCAAGTACCGACACCTAGAGGGGGTGAATAGTTGTAAATAAAAATTTTACGCTAAATTAATAAACACAAAGTCTAGATGTAATAGGTGCAGAATTTAAGAATTAAGGTTAGTCTGGATGAGATACACTTCTGTTATAGCAATCAAAAATAAAGAGTAAGGGAGAAGAAGATTGCAAACAGTTTTATAGTGGTTTGGCTTTAGTCAAACTTATGTTTTCTCTCCCACGCTGTCAACCAATAGGCTGAAATCCACTATGTGATCAACAAATGATTACACGTTCTTGAGTGCAAACACTTAGTGGTAGGATCTCTCACTAAGTCACTTTTCTTTGCAATTCACTCTAGATCACTCTGTTTTTGCACTTTTTGAGACAATTCAATGAAAGACAAACTCAAACTTTGCAATTGCGTATTCTTATCTATCTTCTACTGATCGTATGTCCTCCTTGTATACCCTTCAAACAAAAACTACCGGTTGGCCATCACCATGAAGGATTATCTTCCATTTCCTTTCTTAAACAAACTTCATAAGGAAAGATTTCCTAGCCATTGAAGACAAATTGAATTCCTTCAAATTTTGGTCGCTCATATAAGAATCTAGGTTTCCATAAGTGTTTCATCTTTATTTGGAAGTTGTCTTGATAATTGATTTTGTCAACCTATTGATCAGCAAAACCAATATAAGTAAGTGGAATTCATAACTGTTATGGTCCTCATCCTCGTTCTGGATCTTCCGGTTCGTTCTGGATTCTTAACAAAATGAGATGTTGTGTCTAGTTGAGACTACTTCTGTAATCGATAGACTTTGCTGATTGTTTAAGCACACGAGTCTTCTTCCTTAGTACACATCAGAAGTATCACTCGTTTAAGACTTCGGAAAGTTTTGTTAGCATCAAAACTAGGAGTTTTCTCAACTATCTGTCCCTTTTTTATGGTGACAAAACTTTCCTACAGATATTTCTCTGTTCCTGCAGAAAAATGTTAGGCAAAGTAGATATGCAAGATATATGCATAGGCATAGCAGATGATATAATAGGCCATGCAAATAATAAGCACAATAATAAGCATCATCCACACCGCAAAAAATAGTATCTACAAATTCTCTCCATTTTTGTCATCATCAAGAGGGTTGAAAGTCTACAAAGGTAAAACAAACGATACCAAACACACCAAAACCAAGTCTAAACACAAAAGCAAAGATAAATCAAGGAAATTATTTTTGAAAACTGAATTCAAGGCTTGTGAGGAACTCGAACAAGTTGAAAATCCTCCATATTTATGATAGACTCCTCAACTTTGCTAATGCAATGAGTGAATATTGATTCCATTCTTGCCATACTCTACTCATTTTGCTGGGTAAGAGTCTCTAGTTTGTTATTCAATGAGGTTTTCAGAGTCTGAAGATCAATCTCTAGGGCGTATTGCTGAATTTTGAATTGCATAAGCAGATCAACTATCCTGGCATGGTTAGGATCAAGATTAGATTGAGCACTAGTTTCTCCAATTAACATGTTTGGTGAATTTGCTTCAAAAGTTGCCTTGTCTGAATTATGCTCCCCCTGAGATGTAACTTCTACCCTTTCTTCCACAACATGTTCTGGATGTTTTCCCTTAGCCTTTGGCAGAGACTTGCTTAGTTGATCATCAGCTTTTGATTGGTCAAGAGTTTTTTCAGTTTCTCCCCTACAATGGTCATTCTTTCCTTTTGTTGTTCTCCTTCCTCTTTTTCCTCTTGTTCTTCCTCTTGTTCCTCAGGATTAGCTTCAAAGTCTTCTGACTTTTCTCCTTCCTCCTCTCCTTCTGACACATCATCATCATCTACATCCTCGAGTTGTTTTTCTTCCCCTACCTTGTCACCCACTTCTTCTACTTCTTTCTGTGTCTCCTCTCCTTCTTCTTTTTCCTTATTAGCTTCTAAGTCTTCAGGAAGAG
The DNA here is from genome assembly GCA_014858505.1 of Corymbia citriodora subsp. variegata. NCBI lineage: Eukaryota > Viridiplantae > Streptophyta > Magnoliopsida > Myrtales > Myrtaceae > Corymbia > Corymbia citriodora. The sequence continues at coordinate 33,093 of MU089857.1, forward strand.
TAGACGTAGTTTGCATTGTAGAGCCGATGATATCAGAGAGAGTTGCATCCTCATCTTCATCCTGCAGAAGAATTGTTTGCCTTCTCTTCTTGGTTTTTGGAGAAGAAACAACTTCTTTTCCTTTCCTCTTTTTCCTAGTAGTGATTGTTGTTGATTTGGGTGTCTCCTTCTTCTTGCTTCTCGAAACTTCAACCGCATCCTTCAAACACATCGTAGTTATCATCTTCTCTCCAATGGGCATTATGGATAAAGTTTTAGTGCATAACTTAGAGGGTAATTGAATTTTAAAATGTTGAAATATTCTTGTCACAGGAGCTCCATATGGTAATTGCCCCTTTTCTTTCAGAATAGTTATATACGTATGCAACATCAAAGTATGAGGGAGAGTGAACATGATACCATTTTCAATAGCCCACGTCATTTTGGCTTCAAATTTCGCCATATCAGTCTTTGAGGATGCTTTTAGCCTAATGCAGTTGATCATAATCTTGTGTAGAATGATTCTGGTAGAGGTTAGGCTAGAGTAGGTGATGTTAGCCTTTAGGATATTTCCTGTGGTAAGATACTTACAAGCTGTTTCATACGACACTTCAATTGGTCTAAAGTATCCCCTTTTTCTCTTTCATGATATCAGCCAAAGCATCCACATCAATGTCATAAACATCATCGTAAACACTGAACTACATTTTGCTCGAAGATAAAAAGGATAAATTCGAATAAATGTAAACAATGAGTTCAAGATAGACCTCAGAAGTCTGCATGCAGAAATCATCCATCAATAATTTTTTGAACTTCTTCCTTATCTTTACTCCTATAGCATCTAGAAATTCAAAATGTACAGTTCGATGATTCATTATACCTCTGTTCAACAAAGAAGCATAGCAGTCTTTCTGTTCTTTTGATTGAAATAGCTTTCCTTTTGGCTTGTCAACTATAGCAACCACTCCCATTTTCATTTGAAAATTTTTGAACAATCTCTCCTCATCGTCTTCTCTTTTTCCTTCCCATTGTCATGACCTATTTTTTCCGTCCCGAAGGGGAAAGAAATATCTAAATAAATAAGTTTAGGGGTATTGTCCAAAATGTGGGTCTAAGACCCTCATTAAACATAGGTTCTCCCAAGCCCATATCCCGCGTGACATTAAGTGTTCATGAAAATCTTTAAATATGGAGTCGCCACTAGCCTATTGGGGTCAGTTAGAAACCAAGTGAGGCATGGGAGCGTGCCTCACTTTCTACGCAACCAGAGAGTTTAGGGTCGGGGACTTGATTACACTAATTAGCCAATTAGTGCCATTTCGGTACCTAATATTGTTCATTTCAAAAAGATTTTCTTTGTTAGGCAGTTTGGATTGATTTTGAACTTAACCACTAACATGTGAGGTGATCATGCAGGCGCGCAATCATCAAAATCACAATCAGCAATTAAAGAAAATATTAAATAAATTGCAAGGGAAAATAAACACCTAGCATTAAAAAATAAATAAATTGCAATCCTAATTAAAGTAAGGGGGAAACCATAATCATCACATCCTAAGCGTGCATTCAAGGGAAATTATATTCGAGGATAATTAAAATCCTAAGGTGAAGCCGTAAAGGCTTGTTCAATTTTAAACACAATCTTAAGCCGATGACTTTTCGACACTTTTTTAAAGAGAAAATTGGTCCAAGAATCATTTTAGAGCTTTTTAGGGAACTTTGAAACAAACTTGGAATTTTTGGGATTTTTGAAATTTTTTTCTTTTTTGGAATTTCCAATATTTTAATATTTCCGATTTTTTTAAATATTTTTTTTTAAATTTTATAAATTTTCAGGTTTCTGAATTTTCCATGAAATTTCTGGAATTTCGAATTTTTTTATGATTTTTTTATGATTTTTTAATATTTTTAATAATTTTTATTATTATATGAATTTTTGAATTTTTGAATAAAAATAATTCGGACCGGGTCAAGAAACCCAGCCCTACTAAATCTACACGGACCCTATCAGTCCGGGTTGGACTACAAAAGGCCGGGCCGACCCTAAGCCCACTAAAAAAACAAAACAAAAGGGCCCACACGAATTTCTTAAAAAAACCCAATTTTGATTTCTAATTTTTCTAGCCCAGCTAAGAAAACTGGCCCGTGACCAAGTCAACCCAACCGAAGTAGGCCCGCGGCGAAGCCCGTCCTCTTCCCCTATTTTTATTTTTTTGGCCTTTTTTTGTTTTTTCCCTCTTTTGTTTTTTTCTTTAATCTTTTTTTATTCTTAGTCTTCTCCTTCACGTATGTATGTTTCCCATGAACGCCCGACCGAAGCTTCGGCAGCTTCTTCGTCGGCCCGCCTCCGCATGCGATGAGCCTGTGTCGGCTTTTAGAGGGGCGCCAGGTCATCGTCCGGCGTCGATCGTTCCGTCCGACCGACGTCAGATGCCGCCGGCCGCCGGTGACCGTGAACGCCCTCCGTTGCCGAAACCGAGGACATCCCCACCCAACTCGACGCGGGCCACTCATGAAAAATCATCATAACATGAAGAAAAACACAACGGCAAAGGAAGATTCACAATATACTAACAAACATCCACAAACTAAGCTACCGAACACGAATCCGGCGAGAGAAAAAACTTGGGTTTCAATTAGACATTTTAACAAACAGGGAGTGTGCGTTGTCAAAATGAAGGATTTTTGGCTCGAACAGGGATCAGCTCAGGTCCAAGCTTCTAAACGATCATTCCAGTACACACAGGGACGTAAATGGAGGCATGTTAGGAGTCGGGGCTCGCCAGAACTGGTCGGTGCGAGCTCTGGCCCAACGCTTGCGGAAAAGCACAAAAAATACCCCTAGACCTACCTGGTTCGGGCGAGGCTTCACGGCGGACGGCCGCTGACGAACGGACTCCGGCGGCGTTCAAACACTCTTATGGGTTTGCTCTCTCACCTCTGACTTCGCGTTGTCTCCTCGCTCCACTTGCGACTAAACACCGGTTGGCTTCAAGGACAAAGAGCGGAGGCACGGCAACGGGACGTGGACCTTGGGTCAGGCATGGCTGCTGGCAGTCTCTCACTCTCTCCCTCTGCTCTCTCGTTCTCAGTCTCTCGGTCTACCTCGGTCGCTCCGCTCCCTCTCTCGGTTTTGCCTTTTTTCTCTGTTTTTTTTTTGTCCTTTTTTTGTCTTGGTTTTCTCTCGACTGAGCTCCACCGAAGACCTCTCCCTGCTACTCTCTTTCTCTGCCCCGTTGCTCTCTCTTTCCCTTTTCTGCTTATGCCTTCTGCCGACCTTGCTTCTGCCGTCTGACCTACTAACCTAAACACTGCCATCACCCTGCACCTCCTCTTCTGCCCATGCTGCAATTCGCTTCGGTTTTCTGCTCCTGCAGGTTGCTCTTCCCGCGCGAGGGGAAGAAGAAAGATGGAGGGGCCGGGCCGGGGTAGGAATGAAGGAAATGTGGGCTGAGCCCACGCGGGGGGAAAAGAAAAAGCGGGCTGAGCCCACGCGGGGGAAGGAAAGATAGAAGGGGAAGGGAGGCTGGGCGGGCCCAGCCCCGACTCGGACCCCTTTTCTCTTTTCTTTTTCTTTTTTTTTTGAAATTCGATTTTTTTGAAATTTTTTTATATCAATTTGGTGATGCAAATGTTCCTAATGTCTATATGCAATCCAATTTTAATGAAATTTTTTTATTAAGGGATTAAAAATTAATCTCTAATTTTCCTATGTAATTAATAAATACCAAAATAAATTGCCAAAATTTAGGTGTCAACACCCATAAACTCTCAACACCACTTTTAGGGTCAGGCGTCTAGTCTATCTGTTCTACACATCCTTTTATTTTGACTTGCCCCAATCTGGGTCTCTAATGGCCAACACAACCTCTATCAACTTCACCTCTTTTCCGTATCCATGATCTTTCAAATATTCAATAAAAAAATCATTTGACGAACCTCTCTTCTTCAGAAAATCATAACGCCGAAACACTTTCTCTTGTCCCCTACTTGAATAGGAGTAACAATAGCTAAAGACATACCTTTGGCAATCCCTTCAGATTCAGATTGTTATGCAAAATGCCTAGGAGGCTCTTCTTCAAATGATTTAGTTAAATTGAAATGAGTTCGTCCTCCTTCAACAGACTTGGCTCCAAACGTGATGTCTAATTTCTATATGTTTTGCTCTTGAATGAAGGATAGGGTTCCTTGTAAGATTTATAGCACTTGTGTTGTCACATTGTATTTCAGTGCAAACTTCTTCCTTACCATTATCTCTTAACTATTGTCCTATCCATAGAACCTGTGAACAGCAACTTCCAAGAGCAACATATTATGCTTCTGTAGTGGAGAGTGCTATAGTGTTCTGCTTCTTGGAAAACCAGGAAACTAGCATTTGTCCTAGAAGTTGATAGACTCCAAATGTACTCTTCCTGTATACTCTGCATCCAGCTAAGTCAACGTCTGATTATCTAATAAGTGTAAAATTTGTTCCCTTGGGATATCACAGACCTAGCTTTGGATTAGTAGCAATATACTTAATAATTCGTTTCATAGCAGTAAGATGAGATTCTTTGGGGTCAGCTTGAAATCTGGCACACATACATACACTGAATAGAATATCAGGTCTAGAAGTATTAAGGTAAAGTAGAGAACTGATCATGCTTCTATAAGTCTTCTGGTCCATTTTCTTTCCTCCTTCATCCTTGTTCAGTTTAGTAGAGCTAGACATTGAAGTTTTAGTCTTCTTGCAATTTTCCATTCCAAACTTTTTGATCAAGTCCCTTGCGTATTTTTCTTGGAAAATAAATGTTCCTTCTTTCGTTTGTTTGACTTAAAGACCTAAGAAGAATGTTAGTTCTCCCATCTTGCTCATCCCGAATTCTTCCCACATGGACTTAGAAAATTTCTTGCACAAAAATTCATTAGAAGAACCGAAAATAATGTCATCGACATAAATTTGGACAAGTAGAACATCCTTACCTTCTTTTTTAATAAAAAGAGTAGTGTCAACCGAACATTTTTTAAAATCGTTGCTCATCAGGAACTTACTGAGTCTTTCATACTAGGCGCAAGGTGCTTGTTTTAATCCGTATAATGCTTTCTTTAGTTTGTATACATGATCCATCTTTTTGGGTTCTTCAAAACTTGGGGGTTGTTTGACATAGACTTCTTCTTGTATGAGACAGTTTAAAAATGCACTTTTGACATCCATTTGAAACAACTTGAAGTTGTGACAACATGCATAAGCAAACAAAAGTCTTATGGCTTCCAATCTAGCCACAGGTGCATAGGTCTCATCATAATCTATTCCTTCTGCTTAGGAGTATCCTTAAGCTACAAGCCTTGCTTTGTTTCTAGTTACCCTTCCTTGGTCATTTACTTTGTTTCGAATACCCACTATGTTCTGATGACAGTTCTTTCCTTTGGTCTGGGTACTAGTTCCCATACATCATTGTTTTTGAACTAGCTCTTCTTGTATTACTTCAATCCAGCTTTCATTTGCAAGAGTTTCGTCTACTCCTTTTGGCTCGATCTCAGAAATAAGTGTTAGTATATTTGTTTCTTTCTTATTCCTTGATCTAGTTCGTATTCCTTCGTCGATGTTGCCAATTATCAGATTGTGAGGATGACTAGATTTTTGCTTCTAGTTCTTGTTGTATTTTTCACTTCCTTCATAACCTTCAAATATCTAAATTGAGTCCTCTTGAGTCAAAATTTGTTCCTATTGATCTTCTGTGACTTCTTTTTGAACTGGATCAAATTGTCTGCTATATACAAACTTTTCAAGATCTATAGCAGGTTCTGGGTCTTTGAATGAAGTTTGATTCTATGAGTCTAATCTCGTTCTAGAAATCTTACGTTCATAGATTCTTCCACAGTTTGAGTATTCTTGTTGAATACTCTATATGCCTTGCTTGTGATAGAGTATTCCAGAAATATTCCTTCGTCTAATCTTTCTTCGAACTTACCCGAATGATCATTTGCATTTTTCAGAATAAAACTTTTACAACCAAATATATGAAAATAAGAGACAATTGGTTTTCTTCCTTTATAAATTTCATAAGGAGTATTTTCAAGAATAGGTCTCAGAAACACTCCGTTAATAATATAGAAAGCAGTAGAAATTGCTTCTACTCAAAAACGAGTTACTACTTTGCTTTCGATTAGCAGAGTTCTAGCCATTTCCTATAAAGATCTATTTTTCCTTTCTACAACACCATTTTATTTTGGAGTGTAGGGTGAGAAGAAAATATTTTGAAAACCATTTTTGTAACAAAAGTCTACAAAATCTTGATTTTCAAACTCTCTTCCATGATCAGTTTTAATGCTTGTAATAGTATAACCCTTATTGTTCTGAACTCTTTTTGCAAATTTTGAAAAATACGAGAAAGTTTCCCCTTTATTAGCAAGGAATAACGCCTAGGTCAATCGAGAATAATCGTCTACAATAACCAGACAATATTTCTTACCTCCTATGCTTTGAGTCCTTGTTGGTCCCAAGAGGTCCATATGTAGAAGCTGCAAAACACGATTTGTAGAAACATGTTTTACTAGTTTAAAAGAGTTTCATACTTGCTTCCCTAAGGTGTATGTTGAACATAGTTCAGACTTCTTGTAGCTCAAAATAGGAAGTCCATGAACCAGCTTCTTGGTAGATAATTTTGAAATTTGTTTCATATTGACATGGCCTAGCTTGCGATGCCATAGATTTGCTTCATCTTGCACTGAAATAAGACACTAAGCAGTTTCTGAATTTATGTCCAGAAGAGATATATATTCTCATGCCTTTCGACTAATAAATGACTGAGAAGAATCTTGACTAGTTCCGAAACATATATTCTCCTTGAAGTTTATTCTGAATCCATCATCACATAATTGGCTTATGCTTAGTAGATTGTAGTTAAGTCCTTTGACTAATGAGATGTTACTGATAGCAAGGCTTCCAATCTGTATTGTTCTAAGTCCTTTATCTTTCCTTTGCTATTGCCTGCAAAAGAGACAGTTCCTCCTTTTACCTTCTCAAATCTTATGAAGGTACTTGAATCTCTTGTCATATGTCTCGAACATCCACTGTCTAAATACCATTTTCTTTTACTTCATAAGCTAGCCTACATTCAAAAACCATTCTCAAGCTTTCTTTGGTGCCCAGAATTTCTTGGGTCCATGAGAGTTAGTATAAGCTTTGTTTATCCAATTCCTCTTAATAGGTCTCCAGACTTTTGGGCAATTATTATTGAAATGTTTTGATTCTCCACAATTTGAACATTTGAGATTGCTTCGACCAACAAGTTTTACAAAATTCTTTTGGAAATGATTTTTGTAGGCTTGTTGATGAGGTCTCTATTTGAGTCTCTCCTTAATCTTTGGAAAATTTATCAATGACTCACTTTCCTTATTATATCCAAGTCCAGACTTGTTATAATAGGAAATTTGAATAGAAAGTATATGTTGTAAAGTTCTTAAGCCATTTGAAAATTTTGTAGTAATATCCAAAAGTTCCTTTTTAAAAGATTCATTTTCTTTCAAAAGAGAATCTCGATTTTCCTTTGTTTCCAAAAATTCTTTTTGCAGACTTTCAAACTTTTCTTTTTGAGAAAAAATTTGTTGTCTCAGTTGAGAATTTTCCTTTTTTAGTTCAGAGATCCTTTTAAGAGTGGACTTTAGATTTAAACAAAGCTCATTAATATAATTAGAAACTTTACTAGGTATTTCAGAATGACTTACCTCGATTTCTTTGTCTGAATCTGAATCGGATTCTGAGTCTGTTCTAGAATTTGAGTCTGAGTTTGAGTGTGCCATTAGACAAATATTACCATATTCATCTTCACTTTCCTTGCACTCTATGTCACTCCATGTTTCAGCTTTCAAGGCCTTTTTGTTTTTCTCATACTTGCCTTCTTTTTTAGTAGAGGGCAATTTGGTTTTATATGTCCATTTTTCTTGCATTCAAAGCAGATCACATCTTTGGCCAAGTCTTCTTCGTCCATAGTTCTTCTTTGTCCAATTTGTCTGGATTGCTTCTTGCCATTGAACTTCTTCCCTTTCTTGCTTAATTTTCTAACTTTCTTGATCAATAAGGCGAGTTCCTCATCATCCATTTCATCTTATGAATCTGTATCATTAGAATCAATGTTAGATTTAAGAGCAATTGATTTCTTACCACTTGTTTCAACTTTTGTTCTACCTCATAAGATTGTAAGGTTCCAATGAGTTCATCAACAGATAATGGTGAGATCCTTAGTATTTCCCAGATAGAAGTCTTAATGTTATTCCAATCCTTTGATAAACCTCTTAGAAGCTTGTTTACTTTCATCGGTCCTGAGATTGGTTATCCTTGATATGCAAGCCCATTTATTATTTCAGTAAATCTACTAATCATATCTCTAATAGACTCTCCCGGTTTCATTTTGAAGGATTCATATTGCCTGAGTAGAATGTTGACTTTGGTTTCCATCACTCGATTTGTTCCTTCATAGGTAACATGTAGTCTATCCTAAATTTCTTTTACTGTTTCACAAGATGAAATTTAGTTATATTCATTTGGTGATAAAGCACAATACAGAGAATAAATTGCTTTTGCATCTAATGCTTCTCGTTTTGTCAGCTCTTCTTTTGAGAGAGTAGTGGAAGGTTTTGTAGATTTTCCATCATCCTTCTTCGTGGCCTTTCTAGATTCAGCGTTTGGGTCAATTATTTTCTCAACAACGTCCCATTACTAAGGGTCCTTTGATCTGAGAAAAGCTTTCATCTTGTTTTTCCATATGTTGTACTCTTTTCCATCAAAGTATGGTGGTCGAGTATTACTTTGACCTTCAATCAAACCTAATGCAAGAATACTAACCATAGAAAATCTTTAACTCTGAAGTAAAAACACTTCAAGATACTGAGCATGAGGCTCTGATACCAAATGATATTGCTAGTACAGACACCTAGAGAGGGGTGAATAGGTGTAAATAAATTTTTGTGCTAAATCAATAAAGACAAAGTTTGGATGTAATAGGTGCAGAATTTAAGAATTAAGGTTAGTCTGGATGAGATAGACTTGTGTTATAACAATCAAAAATAAAAAGAGCAAGGGAGAAGAAGATTGCAAATAGTTTTACAATGATTCGGCTTTAGTCAAGCATACGTCCACTCTCCCACACTATCAGCCAATAGGCTGAAATTCACTATGTGATCAACAAATGAATACACATTCTTGAGTGCAAACATTTAGTGGTAGGATCTCTCACTAAGTCACTCTTCTTTGCAATTCATTCTAGATCACTCTGTTTTTGCACTTTTTGAGACAATTCAATGAAAGACAGAATCAGACTTTGCAATTGCGTATTCTTATCTATCTTCTACTGACCGTATATCTTCCTTATATACCCTTCAAACCAAAACTAGCCATTGGCCATCACCATGAAGAATTATCTTCCATTTCTTTTCTTGGACAGACTTCATAAAGAAAGATTTCCTAGCCATTGAAGATAGGTTGAATTCCTATAGATTCTGGTTGCCCATATAAGCAGAATCTAGATTTCCATAAGTGTTATATCCTCATTTGAAAGTTTTCTTGATAATTGATTTTGTCAATCGATTGATCAGCAAAACCAATATAAGTGGAATTCGGAGCCGTTATGGTCCTCGTCCTCATTTTGGATCTTGAGGTTCTTTTTGGATTCTTGATAGAATGGGCCATCCACGGAATTAGAGGTGATTTAGGGGGGTTCTCCAGGTTGACCTCTAGGGAAGGTCTCAATCCAAATGGCTTATTAGGCTCAATTGCTTCACTTGTGTTGTATTGAAAATAGCATTCTTTTAAATATCAGGAATTTTCAATTTATAATGTCTCTAAATTCTGGTTGTGTAGTTTGTCATGTCCCCTTCACATTAGAAAGCACCCTATCGTTTTTTCCATGGAGACATCGTTTGGTCATTTTTCTTTCTTTATTTTGCTTATCTTTTGGGTTCTACATTAAGACAATCATTAGGTAGGTGTTGGTATGAATACTAAGACAGGTCCTAACTAGCAAAGTGTCTATTGATCCAATCAAAAGAGACTCTGTTCATCTTTTTAGTATTTGATCCTTTGGTCGGTTCCCTATTGATGTTTTAGCCCGCCATTTGTTCCAGCAACTTTACTGATCAAGATGCGCTCTTCTACTTCCAGTCAGCGATTGAGGTCAATCCAACAGACACCATCAAAGGCAGTAATTGGACTGCCGAAGCAAACTACTGTGAATGGATTGGGGTTGTCTGTAGCAACCGCAGGCAAAGAGTCATGGCTTTAGACCTCTCACACGTGAAATAATATTTTCACGACTCTTTTCCAAAAAGCAAACAAGAAATTATTTTTTTCTTATTTTTTTCAGTAACTAAAAACAAACATTTGCTCAAAATTTCGAAAAAAATAAATTAACCGAGGAATGAAATTGATCATCGCACTTTAACTACAATTCACGAATTTTATTGGGTATAATTTTTTTAGTGAGAAGTGGATAGTGACCTTTTCTTTCATCTATTATCTCTTTCTAAGACCCAATTTACTCTTTACTTTTTACAATTAAATTACATCAAAATATTAAAGTAATATGTAAGTGAGAACTGAATGGAAAAGCCAAAAAGTGAGATGAAACTCAATTTGACTTAAATATGTAGATTAAGAGAACAAAAAAAGACATAAAATTTCTACAGGAGTTTGAGTAACATTTTGAGTATGAATAATATCTTATTACAATTATTTTTTTATGCTTGAATTACAAGTAAAAATGATTCAAGTCATCACTTCAAATGGATATTACGAAAAAAGTTTCATTCTAGGATTATCAAAACAGCAATTCAAATTGAACATCAAAATTTTCCTCTTAAAAAATCAATTATGTGATGGTTGCTCAAGGTCACTTCAATCTCCTAGTTATGAACCGTTGCCTTGTGTCAATCTTCTTTCCAAAAGATTCAAATGATGGTGGGTCGTGTAGTATCTTGCTTCCTCGTGATCTAGCTTTTAGTTTTGAAAGTAAAATCAAAATGATAAGTGAAATGTAGTTTTAAAAAAATATATATATTGCCCCATAATCTATGGATCTTTCCTTTCCTAGGTTGGGGTGAGCTACGATGATTCAAATGCATTTTAGGAGTAGCCACCAATAACTTAATTTCTTAGTCAATCAAAAACAAAAAAAAATTATTGATGTTATGAGGAAAATAGTCAATCACCTAGTGGAGGGAATTGTTCAATTTTTTTTTAATCAATTGCAGTTCTACTAATTCAATATTAAATCTTTTAATTTTGCCAATTGAGTTCTAAATAATTTTACCTTTTGCCAATTTTGACCAAAATTTGCTAACGTGGATGCCAGCTACACCATATAAGATGAAGAGAGAATGCTTAGTGAATTAACTTTATCATTAGAGAAAATAACCCCCAAGATTCACATAGTTTGTTGGGGTATTGAGGATTCTCTAGTTTAGGAACTAAAGATTATTCATTGGAAAATTACAAGTTGGGCATAAATTGCTCTAGTTTAGAGCTACATGCACAAGTCAAAGGCCTAATGTAAGTGATTTGTGGGGCTTCTAGGGTATGCGATAGCCTAGAAAGTTGATTCTCCATGCCATGCCCTTGGATTATAAAAAAAGAAAAAATGATGAAATTTACATTCAAATCAAAATATGAGATCTTTGTGGGGGCTACTTTATAATATAACTATTATTTAGTTGACCATTATATTGTAACATTGCTATGATTTATCTTAACAAAAGCCTTAGGTGGGAATGAGATATTTAACATTGAAATCGATAGAGTTCACTCATATATATTGGATCTAAATCTAAAGTTTTGAGCATTTGAATAGATGTGCATCATATTCACACGTTCATAGCACATTCATTTTGCATACATGGATTGAGATAGGGCCTAAGGAAAGCCCAATAAACCTTTGATTAAAAGTGGTTTTCAAAGGCCCAAGATATGGTGGGAATTCATTGTCTATGTGATAAATTGAATACCCTATACTTCTCAATACTTTCATTTATATTGAGCATCGCTTGTATTAACACATATTACAGACAAAGTTTAGAAATTTGCTGTAAAGAAAATTGGAACAGGAGATAGTATACTGATCAACTTGCCAAAGATGATCAAAAGCGTGAAAAATTTCCCTTAACATAATTCACTAAAATATATAGAACTTGCGATATCAATTAACAACTCTCATTAGAAAATCCTGATTGTTGATTCTTTTCATGAAAATATCAAGTACCTTTCTGATTTTTCAAAACAAAGTAAGCGTTTGAATAACAATTAGTATAAAAGTACCCGAAAATAAGTTTTTACTTGGATAGGACACTCACAGTATGCCATGTGTCACGTTAATAGTGGATAGCCACCATTATGGTCGCAAATTTTTGTTTAAGGAGTAAAAAATCAAGACTTTTCCCACCTTGAACTCTATTTCCCTCATTCTCAAAATATTACTTTCCATCCCAAGACAAAATCAAATTTCCCCTCTTTAGAAATTTCAAGCCTCCAAGTGCTTGTTTCCATCATGCATAAACCTCCTACCTTTCCACCACCCACCATAGTCTGCCACCATGGACCCCCCTCCTCACTAATACCATCGACCCCCTGCCCCTATGGTCACACTTGGGTCTCTCTCATCCCTCTATAAACAATTGTACCCTCCCCCCCCACCAAAAAAAAAAAAAAAACTGCCACCCATCTCTCCCTTCTAGTCACATATCGCGATAGACAATCTCAACCTAGGTCATCCATAATTTTATTGCAGCTCAAACCCTTTCAAGGTTGTAATATCATCGAAAGTGTGATGACAAGGATTTGATTTTGAAGCATACAGAATAATTCAAACTATTCCAAGATCCTCTTTGAAGGTCAAGGGTGCAAATAATAATCGTTCTGATTCTCTATTTTTTTATTTTTTTCTCAGGTTTGCAATAGAAATTCATTTGGTTATGTGATTTTATTTTTTTAATTTCTTAGACAAATTTTTAGCCTAGATAAATGAGAAGTAAAATTTTTTTATTTTTCTATTTTTGAAACAAAAATGAAAAATAAAAATTCTTTTTATCGCATGCTTTTACTTTCACTTGGATCATTGGCCGTTCGAAAAGGAAATATTTAAAAAGGTCTATCAATTATTGTTTTTTATTAAGTACGTATTTTTATTCAGGAACTAATCTAGTCGGGAATCGTTATAAAGAATAACATGATTACGAGAAAACAACAACCGCTAAGGGACCCGCCTGCACCTCCATCTATTGTGTCCTACCCACAACGTGACAAAAGTGGTCAAAAACATATGGTGGGGGGACAACTATCGCGAAGAGCACTCCAGCTCATGGAAGGAATCGTACATTAGCGAAATGTAAACTCATTTTTTTTTCTTTTTGGGGCCCCCAGCCTTCTATTTTTGCACTAAATAAGGGCAGACCAAGACCACCCCAAAACTGACTTCTTTCTCTTCTTCCGTCAGCGTCCTAGCCCACTTCGCACGCTTGAAATTAGTCTCTCTTTCATAAGAAAAGTTTGAAAATCCATAAATGATAGAAGTCGAGCATCACATCGAAACTAGCTGGAACAAGGGTTTCTTCTCATACACATGCATACAAACAAAGTATGAGTCAAAAAGGCAGAGTTGGAAAGGGACTTAGCTGACAGAGATCCTGGCAATGCGTAAATCATGTCAAGTCCAAGATGATCAATATTCGATTATTGAGATCCTTTAGCATCGATAAAAAGAAGATGTCTCATTGGTTAGCAAGTCATCAGGGGCATGTAAATAAAAAGTGCTAACCAATGTGTGAAAAATCACATGCCACCTAACAAGTCATCAATGTTGTCGTTACGCAATTTGGGTCAAGGCCATGAGAAAGGGGAGTTTCACACATAATACACCTATAGGATTTTTATTAAAAAAATTTCTTTAAACATTTGAACCATCATTTTAATTATTTGCCACGATGCAGGTTACTTACCCCATGTCACGCATATTGAATAAGACATCATTTTCTAAAACAGCAAGCATAGCTGCCTTTGATTTTATTCAAAACTCTTGTATATTGCATGGGCAAATCCCATCCCATGCCAAATAAGATATAACACTAGTATTTCAATAAAATCTTCATGTGCCATCACATAAAGACTAGTGAAATGTCAAGTGAGAATGCATGGAGTATGATAAAATTAAAGATTGACTCATTTGTATGAGTTAGTCCAGTTGACTATGGTTCAACCGCTGTCAATGACTTTCTTCTTTATAAATATGTGTGGAAAAAAGAAAAAAGGTAAAAAAGTTGCTCAAAAAAGGAACTCCAAAAGAAAGAAAAGATGGTTAAAGGCTTTCTTCTTGTGCAATTATTACTCTTACAATATTTAAAAGAAAAGAACTTAAAAGGTAGACTTGTGCAATTTCCAAAAAGTCTCTCGACAAATGAAGTTATCTAGTGAAATCTCAAGTGAGAATGCATTGAGCATGATGAAATTAAAGATTGACTCTTTTGTATAAGTTAGTCTGGATGACTATGGTTCAACCGCAATCAATGGTTATCTTCTTTATCAATCTGTGTGGAAAAAAGAAAACAAAGTAAAAAGTTGCTCAAAAAAGAAACTCCAAAAGAAAGAAAAGATGGTTAAAAGCTTTCTTCTTGCGCAATTCTTACTCTTACAATATTTAAAAGAAAAGAAGAACTTAAAAGGTAGACTTGTGTAATTTTCCAGAAAGATTTAGCTAAATGACAATATAACACTCAAAATCATTTTTGGAGTCCCATATATGACTTCACTTTTCAAGCAAATTTCCTTTTACTGTGTTTGATAGTCAGGATAAAATTATTAAATTTATCCTATCTTATGTTTGGTGCTTGCTCAAAACAAAGCAAGATAAAGTTGGATATAAGGGGATATAGGCCGGATAGAATTATCTAATGGAGGAGGTGGGATAAAGGTGGATAGGATTTCTAATATTTATAATAGGAAAATTATTTTTCTCAAATAACAAACTTCTTAACTTAATAAAATTAATTTTATATTTCAATATAAATAACTTTTGAATTCTAATATAAGAAATTCTAGATAACAAAAAAATAATTTTTTATTTATTTTAATCTTATTTTTATTTATATAATTGAATTTAATTCTATCTTATAACGTAATTCAATATAAAATATAAATATATCTATAACATATTTTTGGTATATTAGTACGGTTTACTATTTAATAAAATTTGACTAGAGAATGTTGGAAGAGGAAGAAAGACAGAAAAAACAAATTAATTAAAAAGAGAGGAAAATAAAATAAGAAAAGCAAAAAAAATAAAAGTTGGCAAGAGTGTCGCATACACTTTTACCAATCTCGCTTGTAAAATTTTGGTCCATTTATATTAATATGTCGTTTATACCAAACAATGTCTATGATATTATGTGAATATATCAGACTTTATTACTACAGCCAATTATTCAAACAGTGAATAAGATATAGCAAAATTCTCGGATTTCATATCTTATCATATCTAGTTTTATCATGATAAAAAATCCAGACTAACAAACGTGAAAAAAAAAAATTCCTCCTCCTCTTTTCCAAGCCAATCTGTATAGAAATCTTAAGGTATTTCAAGTGTGGTACCATAAAAATCAATCACCACCTATAACAAATCCCTCTATATCAATATAATAGCAAAAGTGTATTAAAAATCTTAGATCTTTGCACAAAATGCAATGGAGTCCCAATTATTTGATGAGCGCAATCAAGTAATCAACCTTTGCAAAAAGTAAAATCAAGTCTTCTCCACAGAGAATGCCAAAACTTGCCCACATAGCACTCAAAGTCTATGCGGCAACCTTTAATTTCACTTCTTAATATAGGTTTAGGAATGTATGATTGGGAAAATTACCAAAACAGTTTTAAGCCTATTGCAATTATGCTAATATAGTTATAAACCTTTTTTTAACTAATTAAGTCCTAAATATTATGTATTTGTATTAATTCAATTTATCTTGCCAATTTTGGCCAGTAGAGTCAAATGTAAACAATTTTTAATATTTTATTCTTTTTTGATCTTTTGATTTGTTTTCCTTTTCTTTTTTCTTTTTCTTTCTTTCATCTTCATCCTCTAACCAATCGTCGAACCAAAGGCAAGGGTCAGCAAGGTTAGCTTGTTAGCCTTGCCAGTCACTGGAGAGGGTGAGCATCGCCAAAGTGGCTAGGCGAGGCTTGACCTCGCTAAATTTGGTGAGGCCAATGCTAGTGATAAGGCATAGGCAAGGCTTGCCCTTACCAATGGCCAGTGGGGTCAACCTTGTCGATCATCACCTCTAGTCGATCGCCAAGTTCCTGTGACCGGCTAGAGGATGAAGATGATGGGAAGAAAAAGAAAAAGGAAAGAGAAAAAAAGGGAAAAAAAGAAAATAAATCAAAATTAATAAAAAATCAAAATATTATTAAAAATTGTCCACTTTAACGCTAGCCGCCCCACATAGGACACCTAGTGTACATGTCTGCGCCAGCCGATCAAAATTGGTTAGATGGACTGAATTGGTACAAGTACAAAATAATTATGACTTAATTGGCAAAGAAAAAAAAGGTTTAGCACTGTGTTGACACAATCACAATCGCAATAGGTTTAGAATTGTTTTGGTAATTCTCCCATTTATGGCTTGATTACACACACATAATGATTTAAGACAGTGGCATGTTTACAACCTCATTATGATTAGGATTGGCAAAAGTTACATCTTTAATTTGCTGAGGACAAATTTAATTAGAGTGTTCAAGTTCCTCCAATTGCACCTGAATATTCAACCCAACGAGGAAATTCGCGCATCCTTTTCTTCCGTGAATTAAGCATACTATGCTATAATGCACGTCAAAATTCCTAATTCCATGAAAAGAACATATATTTAGTCAAAATCTAACTCAGCAACTACAATTTCCAGTAGATTGAAAGTTATGCTAGATGAGTCAACAAGGACAACAACCAATAACCATATCCAAGCACCAAACAAGACAGGTGCTTCAAGGAAAATAAGAATCATATACGGTACCTTAGTCTCCAAATTCTTACCTTATTTCTATTCATTTACTAACAAGCAATGCAACTCTAGAATCATTGATCCGTATTATGATTACCTATATACTTTAGATCAATCAATAATGTGCACATCTCAATAGACACATCAATATTGCAGATAAAATTGAGAATGCTAACCCATCATGGGCCAACCATTACAAATAAAAGTCCATCAAACCATAACTTTCTATGAACCATGGTACCACGCATTGATCCAAAAAATCAAAACACATGAAACCCCGAAAGACCATGACTTCTCAATGTGTAGTCATGACCTAATTGTCACAAAGTCAACGCACAAAACACCAAAGACCTTGACTTCTTCACACTTGAATTGCACATGGATGTGTACAAGGTCCATTCATACACGTATGCTGATTTAAATTCTAATTGAAGCATAAAACCCAGAAATTTAGAGATTCACATGAGCAGAATATTTTGCTAGCTAGAAAATTGCTGTCATAACATTTAAAATCTGATTACTTAAATGTTGATACCTAAATTCTGGCGATGCATCTAGGTATTAGCTATATATAAAAATAGAGTTCTATCCTGATCCAAAACCATTTTTTTTTTAAATTACATATAGATATTAAGTAGGGGTGTGCAATAGGAACCGCCTAACTTGAGAACTGCCCAAACCGGACCAAACCGGCCAGTTTTGGCCGATTCCCGAAGCCGGCGGTCTGGTTCCCACTTCCCATTCTTGGAACTTGTGCCAGTTGGTCCGGTTCCTGGTTCCGAGGTGGGAAGCGGACCGATCGGACTAGACCAATAGTTTTTAATTTATATAGTTTAAAGTTGCTCAAGAGTTGAAAATAAAAAATTCTTCAAAGTCTTAGGAAAATACAATTACATATAGATTAAAAGGACAAATTGATAAAGCAGTGTATAAACGAAGTGGGTTGTTTTTGAAAATGTACTCTAACATTAAGAATTTTTTTCCCGAAAAAGAAAATTACTGATTCCACCGAATCGGACTAGATCGGTCGGTCGATCAAGTTCCCGGTTGCAAGATCAGCCAGTCTGGTCCATAGTCCTAGAATTCGAGAACCAGTCCTCCTGGTCTGATTCCTGGTTCCACCTTTGAACCGGACCAGATCAAAAACCGATCATCCCTAATATCAAGAGAAATTTGCAGTAAAGAAAATTGGAACATTAGATAGTTTACTGATCAACTTGCCAAAGATGATCAAAAGCATGAAAAATTTCCCTTAACATAATTCACTAAAATATATAGAACTTGTGATATCAATTAACAACTCTTACTAGAAAATCCTGATTGTTGATTTTTTCATAAAAATATCAAGTACTTTTCTCCTTTTTCAAAACAAGGTAAGCGTTTCAAATTACAACTGATATAAAAGTACCCAAAAATAAGCTTTTACTTGGATAGGACACTCATGGTATGCCATGTGTCACGTTAGTAGTGGATAGCCATCATCATGGATGCAAATTTTTCTTTAAGGAGTAAAAAATCAAGACTTTTCCCACCTTGAACTCTATTTCCCTCGTTCTCAAAATATTACTTCCCATCCCAAGACAAAATCTTATTACAACAAAGATCAAATTGCCCCTCTTTAGAAATTTCAAGCCTCCAAGTGCTAGTTTCCATCATGCATAAATCTCCTACCTTTTCACCACCCACCATCGTCTGCCACCATGGACCCCTCTCCTCACTAATACCATCGACCCCCTGCGCCTATGGTCATGCTTGGGTCTCTCTCATCCCTTTCTAAAACAAATATAAAATATAAATTTTTTTCTCATCGCACATTTTTGCTTTCACTTGGGTCACTAGCCATTCAAAAAGGAAATATTTAAAAAGGTCTATGAATTATTATGTTTTTATTAATTACATATTTTTATTCAGGAACTAATTTAGTCAGCAATTGTTATCGAGAATAACATGATAACGAGAAGACAACAACCGCCGAGGGACACGTCTGCACCTGCATCTATTGTGTCCTACTTACAACGTGACAAAAGTGGTCAAAGGCAGATGGTGGGGGGACAGCTACCGCGAAGAGCGCTCCAAGGTCATGAAAGGAATCCTACATTAGCGAAATGTAAACTCATTTTTTTTTTTATTACTTTTTTGGGCCCCCAGCCTTCTATTTTTGCACTAAATAAGGGCAAACCAACACCACCCCAAAACTGACTTCTCTCTCTTCTTCCGTCAGCGTCGTAGCCCGCTTCGCACGCTAGAAATTAGTCTCTCTTTCATAAGAAAAGTTTTGAAAATCCATAAATGATAGAAGTCGAGCATCACATCGAAACTAGCTGGAACATGGGTTTCTTCTCCGATGCATGCGTACAAAGTATGAGTCAAAAAGGCAGAGTTAGAAAGGGACTTAGCTGACGGCGGTGCTGGCAATGTGTAAATAATATCAAGTCAAGAACGATCAATATTTGATTATTGAGATCCTTTAACATCGATAAAAAGAAGATGTCTCATTTATTAACAAGTCGTCGCGGGCGCATAAAAAAAACGTACTAACCAATGTGTGAAAAATGACATGCCACCTAACAAGTCATTAATATTGCTATTACACAACTTGGGTCAAGGCCATGAAAAAGGGGGCTTTCACACATAATAAACCTATAGGATTTTTATTAAAAAAATTTCTTTAAACATTTGAACCATCATTTCAATTATTTCCCACGATGCACGTTACTTACCTTGTGTCAGACATATTGAATAGATTGAAAAAGTTATGCTAGATGAGTCAACAAGGACAACAACCCATAACCGTATCCAGGCACCAAATGAGACAGGTGCTTCAAGAAAAATAAGAATCATATACGGTACCTTAGTCTCCAAATTCTTACCTTATTTCTATTCATTTATTAACAAGCAATGCAACTCTAGAATCATTGATCCGTATCGTGATTAGATATATACTTTAGATCAATCAATAATGTGCACATCTCAATAAACACATCAATATTGCGGATAGAATTGAGAATGCTAACCCATCATGGGCCGATCATTACAAATAAAAGTCCATCAAACCATGACTTTCTGAACCATGGTTCCGCGCATCGATCCAAAAAATCAAAACGCATGAAACCCCGAAAGACCATGACTTCTCAATGTGTAGTCATGACCTAATTGTCGCAAAGTCAATGCACAAAACACCAAAGACCTTGACTTCTTCACACTTGAATTGCACATGGATGTGTACACGGTCCATTCATACACGTATGCTGATTTAATTTCTAATTGAAGCATAAAACCCAGAAATTTAGAGATTCACATGAGCAGAATATTTTGCTAGCTAGAAAATTGCTATCATAACATTTAAAATCTGATTACTTAAATTTTGATACCTAAATTCTAGCGAGATCTATCCTGATCCATAAAAAAAAAAATGACATATAGATATCAAGTAGGGGTGTGCAACGGGACCGCCTAACCCAGGAACTGCCTAAACCGGACCGGACCGGCCAATTTTGGGCAGTTCCTAAAGCCGGTAGTTTGGTTACCGCTTCCCATTCTTGGAACTAGTGGCCGGTTGGTCCGGTTCCCGGTTCCAAGGTGGGAATCGGACCGGCTGGATTGGACCAATAGTTTTTAATTTAATATTTTAAAGTTGCTCAAGAATTCAAAAAAAAAAAATCTTCAAAGTCTTGGGAAAATACAATTACATATAGATTAAAAGAACAAATCAATAAAGTAGTGTATAAATGAAGTGGCTTGTCTTTAAAAACATACTCTAACATTAACAATTTTTTTCCCGAAAAAGAAAATTATAGGTTCCATTGGACCGGACTAGTCGGTCCGGACTGGTCGGTCCGTTCGGTTCTGAGCTCCAAGATCGGCTGGTCTGGTCCACGGTTCTAGAATTTGAGAATCGGTTCTCCTAGTTTGGTTCCTGATTCCACCTTAAAACCGGACAGGATCGAGAACCGATCATCCCTAATATCAAGAGAATTTGCATTAATATTAATGGGTCTATATAATAGCATTTGAGTTAATGGGCTAAAGCAAAGACGCCATGAATGTAAATTACATAAACTAAGCCAACTGAGGAATGAAGTTTAGCCAAACCTATAATCTCTTCCTTATAACCGAAAATTCCACACGTCTATCTTAAATTAGGAAGGATTGGTTTATTGATCACAAGGTTTTTGGCCACATAAAAAACAATTGGCAAGATATTCGTCCATACACGGTTAAGCACTACTGTTGAGCAAGATATTCGTTATTGCGCTTCAATGGAGGATCGTCGCTGCGCCTTGCCTTCGTGTCGCCTTAGCCCTTGCTCAATCACTTTTAAGCAGTATCATGCGCACCCCTCAGCCATAACGTGACCCACTGCTGCAGCCGCAGACATCCTAATTTCCGGGTAAGTTCAGGTCTTCCCGGTGCCATCCAGACCTTGCTCGACCGCCGCACTGCAGGATCACAGCGGCACCACCAAGCTCAACGTTCGCCGCTGCGCCAAACTCAACCTGGTCGCTCACTGTTTATCCGACGAAGCTCACCGTGCCGTTGCTGCTGTTAGCACCTCTGCCCCCGTTCCGATCAGACTTGAACAGAGATCCAAACAAATGTCCTATCGATAAATGAAAAGGCTACATAATCCAATGTGAAACTACGAATTATTGTATTATAGTACTGAGAAAAGTTCAATAGAGATTAATTAAAGGAAAAATGAAGACGTTAAACTATTGAAAAGCATTAGATGAAAATAATAGTTCCATAAATAATTAGTTCAAAGTGAGAGGCCCAAAATCAACACTAGGTTTTCAATTAATACTTTTAAGGCAATTTTTCAATAAGACATAAAGCTAGACTTGTGCAGCAAACTACGGTTGATCGGGTCCAGACCTAGATCCTGTACCCAACTTTGTTATAACCGATTCCTCTTTTTTGGACCATGTTTCTTATCTTTTTTTTATTGGACCTTATTTTGGACCTGATCCTATTTTTCCGGTCCGAGATTAGGGTCAACTCTGTTTTTATTTGAACCTATTTTGCAATCATTCGATATCCTATACGGCTTTGAATTTTACATTAATTAGCAAAAAAAACAACAATGTAATCCTCCTAACATTATAAGACAAAGCAAAAATCCTAACATACATAAACATTAGCAACAAATATAGATCTAATATTAGTTTCATTCTCACAAATACTTCTAATATGATCTAATGTGCTTGCTCATGTGTATGCGACGAAGCTCTTATTAAGAAGATAGCTTTCTTGAATTGAACTAAAAATGCTTTAATTTGTGCTACGATAGTTAGTAGCACTTGTTTTGTGACTATAGTAATAGTTGAAAGTGGGATCATTAAAAAAGAAAAACAATGCATGAAAACAATCAAAACAATTCTCTCTTAACTTGATTTAAAGATAAGCTTTCTTTTTTTAACAATTCTTCGAAGACAAAGAAACTCAAAGACATAAAGAGATGATTTAATTTTTTTTTAAAAGGGTAAAAACCGGTTCGGTTCCGGGTGGGTCTTTACTTGGACCCTGTCCCCAAACCGGTTTCAACTGGTTCCTAAAAACTGGAACTAGTTCCCAGATTGGTTTAATTGGGAACCGATTCCTGACTCTATTTTTCAGGTGGTCCGGTCCAAGTTTCAGGTAAACCCAGTCCAATTGCACACCCCTACAACAAAAACGGGAATTTTACTAGTGTTAAAGAAAAGCTTCCAAACCAGGACAAAACCTTTCCTTTATATTAATTAATGTGGACTTATTCTTCTATAAGCTTTCAATCGAAAGCATATCAAATGGAGAATGAGGGAGGATATTTCGCTATGCTTCAAAAGAAAACAACGAAGTTTTCCGTGCATTTTAGGACATGCATCACAATAATTCTATTCATGTTCAAGAATTATTTTTCTGTTCTTGATTTGTTTCTGGAATAGAAATTCATTTGGTAAATAATTTTCTTTTTTCTATTTCTGAAATAAATTTTTAGTCCAAAAATAGGTTTACAACAAAAATTAGAAGTAAATATTTTCTACTTCTCTATTTCTAGAATAGAAAGGAGAAATAAAAATTATTTTCATTACTCATCCTCGCTATCAGCCGATTGCCCACCCGCCACCACCTGTCGCAGCCACCCACTAGCTACCAATCGCAAGCTGCCATTGTTCGTAGCCTCCCATCAGTCGTCGGCCGTTGCCGCTCGAGAGGGGAAAATTTTACGTCGTTATCAAATGAATTATTATTTCAGGAATAGAAATTTGGTATTATTAACAAACCTGTATTTTTTCTTAAAACTCACCTAGCAATTTTAGAAATCAATTTTTGGTCAAAATGATTATCATTCGTGAGAGATTGTAAAGCCATTATCTACTGGATGATAATGTGTGTTGAGAAAAGAAAAATGTTGTCAGATTGAATAGCGCCCATATTAAAGGAACGGGTATTATGCTTTTAAAATCTTAAGTTACAATGATAGGGATGAAGTCCATGTAATTTTCTCCATAAAAAATCAGCTTTATAAAATTGGTATCCATGACGTATTTCGTTTAAATTAATTAATGAAAGAATGATAATAACATAATAAATATATTCCGGATCTAATAAGATTAATTGAAAGTTGCGAGAAGATATTTCATATTAATTAAAAAGGATTTAATTGAAACGGTTGAAAGTTGAAATATGACATGATGCCTGAATACAAATTGACAGACTAGTAATAGGAACTTCCAATCAGTCAACTTCACACGAGACACTTGATAACGCCCATGTCAGAAGGTCATGATAATTATCACAAAATCTTTCCACATTCGTGCTGAAGAGCATTAGTCAAAAGGTCCATTTGTACCTTCACAGAGTTGAAAGTAGGTCTGAACCTGTAAACGTAAAGAGCAGCCCACTGACTGAATTAGACGTGAGTGAGGGGCATCATTTGATAGTTAGTCTTTCTTTACATTGTTTTCTTTGTTTCTTTTTTAAATGAGACAACCATTTGGTAGGTTTTGGTATTGATTACTAAGAACAGGTCCCAATTGGCGAACCATCTATTGATGCAATCAAAGAGACTCTCTCATTATGGAGACGTTCATCTTTTTAGCATTTGTTGATGTTCTGTTGGCTTCCCTATTGATGTTTCAGCCCATCGTCTGTTCTAGCAACTTCACAGATCAAGAGGCTCTCCTGCACTTCAAATTGGTCATCGAGGTCGACCCAATGAACACCATCAAAGGTGGCAATTGGACCGTGGAAGCAAATTTCTGTGAATGGATTGGTGTTGTTTGCAGCAACCGTAGGCAGAGAGTCACGGCTTTAGACCTCTCACACATGGGTCTTCAGGGAAGACTCTCTCCCTTCCTTGGCAATCTTTCTTTCCTGGCTTCTCTTGATCTCCGCAACAATAGTTTCTATGGCACGATTCTGAAAGAAATCGGTCGTTTGCACCGCCTGAAAGAACTTATACTCGAATTGAACCAGTTCGAAGGAAGCATTCCTCCTATCTTAGCCCAGTGCCAAAATCTCGAAGTCATGTCACTCGCGACGAACAGGCTGACGGGTGGCATACCAGGAGAATTCGGCGCCTTCCCTAAGTTGCAACAGCTAGACCTTAGCTCAAATGACTTAAGGGGTCGAATTCCAAGCTCCCTGGGCAACATATCCACATTGCAGGTCATTATATTGGTCAACGCCACTCTCACAGGTTCGATTCCTTCAGCACTTTTCAATAGATCGCTCATGTGGGTCAATTTGACGAATAATTATCTCTCTGGAAGTCTTCCCTCGGATCTTTGCTACCGCTGGCCTAACATTCAGGTGCTTTCACTGCGTTATAATCAATTCAGCGGCCTGCTACCAAAGACGCTAACCCAATGCAAAGAGCTTATCATATTGTGGTTGTCATTCAATTGTTTCCAAGGAAGCATTCCTCAAGATATAGGCAGCTTGCAAAAGTTGCAAAAGCTCTATATTGCTGCTAATAATTTGACTGGCACAATTCCTCGAACCATCAGTAACATGTCGAGCTTGCACAAGCTGGACATAAGAGTTAACCACATCGAAGGGGAGATTCCGAGTGAGATTGGCAATTTGTTCAATCTGCAAATGCTGAGCCTTGGGGGTAATTTGCTAATTGGTGAAGTTCCTCGAGAGGTTTTTAATATTTCTTCGCTGGGCGACCTTGATTTGGCGGAAAATTTCCTCTCTGGAAGCCTTCCCTCGGGTAGTGATCTAAGCCTTCCGAATTTGGAAGAACTATATCTAGCAAACAATGGCTTTGGCGGCAACATCCCACAGTATTTCTCGAATTTTTCAAACCTAATCACTTTCGATGCCGAGGCCAATCAACTCAGCGGACCCATACCCATGAGTTTGGGCAACTTGAAGAAGCTCAAACTCTTTGCTGTTCCGTCAAATCAGCTAACAGGAGATACTTACGGTTCAAAGCTCGGTTTTCTCTCTGCTTTGTCTAATTGCCAATCACTGGAAGCCTTGATTCTGGCAGAAAACCCGCTTCTTCGTGGCTCCATACCAGAATCTATCAAAAACCTCTCGAATTCCCTACAAATTCTGTTCGCTCCCAATTGTCAAATCAGAGGTCACATTCCCAACCAAATAGGTTTCTTAAAGAGTTTGACTTTCCTACAGTTGAGTGATAATGATCTAGACGGCAACATCCCATCATCAATCGGAGGATTAGAAAGCCTGCAAAGGCTGTATCTTGATGACAACCATCTCAGAGGACCGATCCCCGATGAGATATGCAACTTGACAGATCTAGGAGAGTTGTTCCTCCACCAAAATAGGCTATCGGGATCGATCCCGAATTGCATTGAAAGCCTGAGCAGCCTTCAAAAGTTTTTCATAAGTTCGAATAACATGACATCAGTTATACCAATTAGTCTGTGGAGCCTTCAAGGTCTCATCTTCCTCAATCTATCACTCAATTCTTTCAATGGAGGACTACCGCTTGAAATAGGAAAAATGAGAGCTTTGGAGAACATTGATATTTCTTGGAACCAACTTACTGGTGCCATAACAAGTTCTATCCTAGAGTTGGAGAGCCTTACTTCTCTCAACTTGTCAAGGAACTCATTTGAAGGATCAATACCGCAATTGATCGGCAACCTCAAAGGTTTGGACTTCCTTGATCTCTCCTACAATGATTTATCAGGCGTGATACCTAAGTCTATGGAAGGACTTACACATCTACAAAATTTGAACTTGTCCTTCAATAAACTATCAGGAGAGATTCCTAATGGCGGGCCCTTTCGAAATTTCTCAGCTCTCTCTTTCATTGGAAATGAAGCACTTTGTGGAAATGCAAATTTTCAAGTCCCACGTTGTAGAGTAATTGGAAAGAAATCATCAAGCGACAAGCAGCTCCATTTACTGTACATTATGGTGCCAATTGTATTAGCCACACTTTTAGTCTTTGTCATTTGCTTGCTTAGAAAGCATGGGAAAATTGGTAAAAATGATCCAGTTTTGGTGGAGAACCCACCTAGAACTAACTACCCCATGATATCATATCGGGAGCTTTGCTTGGCTACTAACAACTTTAGCAGAAGCAATTTGCTTGGAGTAGGAAGCTTTAGCTCTGTATATAGAGGGACTCTGGCCAACGGGACAAACGTTGCTGTCAAAGTATTGAATCTACTTATTGAAGGTGCCTTGAGAAGTTTTGACACAGAATGCGAGGTTTTTCGCAATATCCGACATCGAAATCTCGTCAAGGTGATTAGCTCTTGCACTAATGCTGATATGAGAGCTTTGGTGCTGCAATACATGCCCAATGGGAGCTTGGAGAAGTGGCTTTACTCCAACAACTACAACTTGGGTCTCCATCAGAGAGTGAAGCTAATGGTTGACGTTGCAACGGCAATTGAATATCTCCACCATGGCCAACTAGAACCAATTGTGCACTGCGATCTGAAGCCTAGCAATGTTCTTCTAAATGAGGACTTGGTTGCGCAAGTCTGCGACTTTGGAATCGCAAAGATTTTGGCTGAGAACAAGCTTGAAGCACAAACCCGAACTCTTGGCACGATTGGCTACATTGCTCCAGGTACATTTGTTGAATTTTAGCTAATTGTGAATATATTGGTATAATGTAACAAATATATATTGACACTCGGATGCCTCTCGATCTGAATACTTATGTCCCAAAAAGAAAATAGATCAATCACTGATCTCTAATTTTGCAATCTATGATGCTTGTAGAGTATGGTTTGGAAGGAAAAGTCTCGACGAAAGGAGATATCTACAGCTTTGGCATATTGTTGTTGGAAGTGATTACTAGGAAGAAGCCAACCGATGAAATGTTCAATGCAGATATGAGCTTAAGGCAATGGATAGGCGCAGCGATTCCAGATAGAGTGCTTGACATCGTGGATAGTGAACTCCTTAGCACGAATTATGAAGATCTGACACTTTCAGAACTCGAGAGCATAGTCTTATCGATCCTAGAGTTAGGACTTGAATGTTCAAAAGACTTGCCTAGCGAAAGAATGGATATTGAAATTGTCATGGTTAAGCTCAACAAGATCAAATTGTCACTTCCTTGACAAGAAAATAAGGTGGAGAGCTGTACATAGAATTTGGGCATAGTGTCATCTTAGTTTGTGCATGGTCTTTTCATTTCGATGGCGTTGTCTATAGCCATCTGCAATAAAGTTCTTGATTTCTTTTGAGTTTTATGAGTCACACTCGTGTTTGACATGGGAAGGCATAACACCCATGCTGTGTTCTCCAAGTACAAATATTATCTTAAGAGTTGGTAGATTTGCCAGTGACAAACATTATTTCCTTCAAACCAAGATTGACCTCAAGAAGATATCGTTTTCGATTGATCATTGGCATCTTCTAGGCTTTGGTAGGGCATGCCAAGCTGGACGCCTTCTCGTGTTGCGCCAAGCACAGCCCATGATCCTTGCATGTCAAGCTATATAGGGCTAGGCCTTTCCGGTCCACTTTTCAAGGCCAAGCCCCACACGTGCTTGGATTTGAGCATTTCCTTTTATTTTTGCAAAAAATACTTATAATTTATTTTTAATCAAAAAAAAGATATTTTAATTTTTCTATATTGAATTGTAAAACATAATCAAACTAAATGTAATAGACAATGGCTTGGACTTCAAAAAAACAAACTCGTGTCCACATTATACATTTTATTTGTAAGAATAAATTGTCACGTCTCCAACTACGACAAAAAAAAAGAGAGATAAAAATTATGGCCTATCTTATTATAAGTCATAAATATATTGAACAAGACCGCAGTGGTATAAAAAAAGGTCTACAATGGAAAACTTCATTATCATTATTTTAAATTACATTATAGTTCAATAATGTCATCTTCGTATCAAAGGGTTAAGAACGTAATAGTAGATGAAGAAAATTCACCAGCATGACATCAAAGGCACAAAAAGAATTGCAAATAAGAAAACCTAAAATAAATCATCAGCTGTCATCTTCGCATCTTGATTAAGATTGTATCTGGCCCCATCAACGTTCCCCATCAAATTCATTATCAAAGACAAAATCATTATTATTACTACCAACAAATTTGTCGCTTAAGTGCTATTTGGAGATTTGGCTTAAAAATTCTAGGCTAGGCTTACTAATTTTGGCCCAAAATTAATTTTCCTATGGGCTACTTTTGTGAATTAATGTGTATGAATAAAATCTTACGATCTTGATAGGCAATCTAACATGGTCTTACCTCTAATCCAATTTTCAAAGGGTTGCGATCGTTTAGTAGATTTGGCATCGTAGGTCATTGATTATACAATCTAAATCACAATTCTAAAAACCATGTCATGATATGCTACTAGCACCTAGTACGAAGGGTTTTTCTTTCAATTGTAGTGCTCTACATATTTTAATATATATATATATATATAGTGGTAAATTTGCGCCTTTGGCATGATAGGAATACTGGTAATTATTTTACCTAATTTTGTAAGATTGATAAAGTTATATCATGAATAATCTTTTAGTCAATATCTAAAAAGTAGAAAATAATAAATAAGTAAATAATTCATATTATTATTGTTTTAGTTTGAAAATGTGGTATTTTGCAACAATTTTTCATCAAAACATGCTTATTTTCTTTACTAGTAACATGAGGGATAATGCAATATTGATATATGTAAGACGTGTTTTAAAAGGATTCAAGACATCACATGGTGTATTTACATTAGTTCAGAATTACATAGATAACATCATAAGCAAAAAATTAACATAAGATAAATGTTGACATCTAAATTTTGATTAAATATTTAGAATTAAATCGCATAGAAAATTAAGGATCAATTTGGTCCTAACAAAAAGGGTTTTTACATCACATAGGCATTCATATTATATCCACCTACTAAGTATTATTTTTATTTGTTTCCCTTATTTTACTGCATTTCAGATAAATCTAAATTTAAAAAAATTAAATTAGAGAGAGAGCGCTCGGAGCTGGGCTTTCGCCCCAGCCCCTTTTCTCCCCCTCCGCGCAGGCCAGGCCCGTCTCCCCAGCCCACCACCAGCACGGCCCGGCCCGGCCACCTCATCCCTCCTTCCCCGCCTTCTCCGCGCTTCACGCCGCTAAGAACACCGCGCAGCGCAGAGCAGAGCAGAGAAGGCAGAGCAGCGCAGAGCAGGGGCGATGGAGGCGACGGGTGATGTGCCGTTCGTTCGGCCAATGGGGGGGCGATCGGTACGCCAAGGACTGGCGGCTGAAGCGCCTTCGCCGACCGGCCTTCTCGGCCTATATATAGGGGAGGCTAGGCCTGAGATAAGGGAGATCGGAGGGAGAGCAAGATGAAATAGGAACTGAGACTGGGTGAGTGCTCTCCGGCGACGAATGCGCTCAAAAAAACGGCCGGACTCGCTGGCGTGACCTCCCTTCCCGAACCAATATCCGGTAGGTCGTGTTTCGTTTCTCTTCTCTCTTTGATTGTCCCGACTCGGGGTCGGTTTCCCAAGGATCTCGGCTCGGAGGTGCGCAAGGCGGAGGGACGAAGCCCGATTCGAGCTCGTCCGCCGTCCGACGCCGCAAGCCGAGTAGGGAATCTCGGCCGATCGCCCCTTCTTTTTTGTGCCCATGCCCTGTTTCGGGCTCACTGGACCGGGCTGCCATTGCTCAGTTCGTACAAGCTTCTGGCCTCACTTGTGAGCAACTACGGTCTCGGGGCCTAAGGTGTCAATTGCTTTGAGTCCCGGCTTGAGCTCGGCCTCGGTCGGCCCCGTTCCTCCCCCGCGCAGTTTGCGTATGCAACGGGCTCGAGGAAATGCCTAAAATCATATGCTTATTTGTGTTCTTCATGGTTGAGACTTGCCGCTTTTCATTCATGCCTACGCTAAGTGCACGCGAGTCGTCCCTTTGCTGAAACTGAGTCCCGCTTGTTCATTATTGCCTAGTTTTGGTCTGAGTTGGAGTTTGGGTAAGTGGGAAACCCCCTCTCAGTCAGTGCCTCACGTATGTTCGATGAAATGAGTGAGATTCGTGCGGATGTTCTTAGTCTTATGTCCTTCGTGGATGCTCGCTGCTTGCTAAAAGAGTTTTGATAGACTCCTGCAGCCACTCTTCGCTTGGCACGTTCTTGTTTTGACTTTTTTTTGTATGCGTGTCGAGTTTCCGGGCGGCCGGTTCTTGGCCAGCAAAAAGGAAAGGCGATGGTGGCTGGGCATGAGTTATACGGTGCCTGAATATTTGTTGATGAACCTCGTGTTCTTTTAGTTGCTTGAACCGGCAAACGTCTTCAGTCCTTGGGTAAGAGAAGCTGGAATGCTTCTGTGAAGCCATGAGTCGCGAGGGTGAGAAGAGAGATTGGCAAGAGAGGTGGAAAGCTAGCAAACTTGGGCTGAGTTTGATTTCTGAAGTCCTCATTCAGGGGACGCTGTAAGGCTTAGGGCTTAGGGAAAGAGAGAAGGAAACAAAGCAGGGAAAATGGGCTTTTTAGCTAGAGAGACATGGGTATATTTTGGGCGAATTTGGGGTTTCCTTTTTGCTACAAGGCCAATGAGGTTTGGGCTTATCTTCGAAGAGGTCGCAACAATACGCAAACGAAATTTTGGCACAAATACAATTATTATGTCACGTTGAGAAATGAATGATACATGCACATTAGGTAAAAGTTAAAACAAGTGTTAATAATTAGGGCATGTGTGGAATGACAATTTAAAAATTAGAGGTTTTATGTATAAATTTCTCTTTGTCAAGGCCACTGCACTGATCAAATGTCTAAATTTAAATGGTTCATGGGGTTCCACCCCATGACCTCCACCCTGTGATCAACCATTATAGAAGGAAAAAAAGGAAATTTTCATTCAAATTAAAAGGGATGTTTGTGCAATTAGTTCATAAATAATATTTAAATTACAATATTGAAGACACCATAACAATTTTTTTTTTTTTGGTAAATAAGACACCATAACAATTTATCTCTACAAAGTGTCATTTTTTATGATATGAGTGAATATGGCATATATTTCAATGTTTTCATTCGTACGGAACATTGCTTGAATAACACATATCACAAACAAAGTTCAGAGATGCTTGGATAGACTTATTGAAAGTATACGTGACTTTACCCCCAAATTTAAATATATTTTCTTTCAAAAGTTTACTAAAAGATTTTATGACTCTAAATAGATTTCAAATATCAATGTGTAAAAGTTAAAAACAATGTTTATCCCATCGAAAACTTTATCAAGTGTGAGCAGCACATCATGCATTGTATATAAAGCTCTAAGATAGATTTAAGATTATAGAAATATCTTTTAATAGCTAAAAAAACTTGTGAAGCAATTCCTATAGTCGAAGCAAAATGTGGACTCTTCCTAGTTATCACGAAAACTTATCACATTCGTGCAGTGGAGCTTTAATCAAAAGGTCCATTTCTATCCTCACAGAGAAATAAATGTGTGCATGTAAACATAAAAAACGGGCCATCTATGGAATCATACATGATTTAGGGGTTCTCCAGGTTCAATCAAAAGACTCTTCATTACAGAGAAGTACATCTTTTTAGCATTTCTTGATTTTCTGTTCGCTTTCTTATTGATGTTTCATTCCCTCATTTGTTCCAGCAACTTCATTGATCAAGAGGCTCTCCTCCACTTCAAATTCGCGGCTGACGCCAACCTAACAACACAATCAAAGGTGACAATTGGACCAAGGAAGCAAATTTCTGTGAATGAACTGCAGCAACCGTAGGCAGAGTCACGGTTTTAGAGTTCTACTCCACGAGTCTCCAGGGAAGACTCTCTCATTACCTCGGCAGTCTCTCTTTCCCGGCTGCTCTTGATCTTCGCAACTACAGTTTCTATGCACGGTTCCAATAAAAAACAGTCATTTACACCGCTTGAAAAAACTTGTACTTTGGTCAAACCACTTCAAAGAAAACATTCCACCTAACTTAGCCCCGTGCCAAAATCCCGAATTGATGTCATTTGCAGTGAGCAGGCGAACGGTGGCATATTGAGAGAATTCGGCGCCTTTAACAACTGTTCCTTGGCTTCAATGACTTAAGGGGTCAAGTTCCAGACTTCCTGGGCAAAATGGGAACTGACCAGCAGCTTGGCCTTAACAAAAAAAAATTAATCTCCTTGCATGTGTTACGCAAGCATGTGGTAGGGATGAGTACATTGGACCATCTGAATTGGGAATCGTCGGCACCGGCTGGTTTGGTTTGGTTTCTAGGACCGTCAGTCCAGTTCTTGGTTGTGAGGGGAGAATCAAACCGGACCGGATTGACTATCTTTCATTTAAAAATATTTTATTTAATTTCTTAAAAAATGAAATAAACCCTAAAATAATAATCATTATAGTATCTTAAAATTTTTTTCCTAAGTGATCGGTTCATTGGTCCAGTTCAGTCCAATCTTCGGTCATGAAAAATGGGAACCAAAAACTGATCACTCCTACAATGTGGTAATTTTCATTCCTTATGAAACATCATAATGAATTAATAATAAGAAAACAAAACACAGATAGATGAGCCCGTGCGCGCACTCACACAGAGGAAGCCATGCATCATCACCTCCACTTTCTCGCTTTGCATTTCCTCTTGCTGCCCTTCCTCGCACCACTCGATCCCTCCTCGTCAACGTTACCGGCCATTTCGTCCATCCACCGACCGAGAAACGACGACGACGATCGTGAGGGAATTCGCCGAGCGAGGATTCCCCGCAGTGCGCATTTCGGGCCCACCCACTTAACGGACAGCCCCGATATGCTTGACCGATTTGCGGGATCAAGCATCGCGACATCCTCTCTCGCCACGCTCTTCAACTAAAATAACCTTGTTCAAAAATATTTTGATCTCCTGCGGGCATGCGTAACAAAGATCGCTTGGTTCGGTAGTCACTTGACGACATGTCAAAGTTTGCAGCACGGGACATTATTGTGAACGTACCTGTACAGTTATATAGTCACATGCCATATTCTAAAGATTGTGTATTTGTTGAGGGATACCTTTACTTTTTAATTTGTTCCTTTCAAATTATTATTATTATATTTTTAGGTTATGCAGTTCATACAATTTGACTTCAATTTAGCACCTAGAACCGAGAGAGAGAAAGAGAGGGAAGAATGGCGGTCGGCGACTGGACGATGGACAACTGGCCCGCCATGGCGGCTTGGGTGGTCGGTAAAAGGCAGCAAGCCGACGAAGTGGCAGACGGCTCCGACCAAGATAGAGGGAAGAGGAGAAGAAGCAAACAGCCACGGCTGTCAGGGCTTGATGGACGGCGGTCCCCAAGCGGCGCAGCAGCTAGTAGGTGGAGGCACGGCAATCTGGCGGTCTGGCGGCAAGCAGAGGTGGTGGTGGAGCAACGGTGGCAGCCGGTGAGGCAGCGACTCAGCAGCAACGGCAACTCGGTTTTCCGGCCAAAGGGAAGACTGAAGAAGGAGAAGCAGCAGAAGAGAAGAAGGTGGGGAGCAGTGGTCGACGCAGCAAACGGGAGGGGTGCTTGGTTTAGAGGAGAGGGCGGTGATGCAGTAGCTGGGGTCGCCGGTCTTGTTGCAGACCCACCTCCCGAGCTCCGTTGCGGCGGAGGAAGGGTCGACCGAGAGGACAAGTGATGAAGAAGAAGAAAACAAAAGAAAAACGAAAGAGGAGAAAAAAAAAAAAGTGAACATTAATTGAAGAGAGAGAGGAGACTTAGGGTGTCTGAATAGTGGGTCCCAAAATTGACACGTGTCGTTCTTTCAATGGACTAGTAGGAAGCTGACGTGTGA
The DNA here is from genome assembly GCA_014858505.1 of Corymbia citriodora subsp. variegata. Classification (NCBI taxonomy): domain Eukaryota; kingdom Viridiplantae; phylum Streptophyta; class Magnoliopsida; order Myrtales; family Myrtaceae; genus Corymbia; species Corymbia citriodora. The sequence continues at coordinate 67,294 of MU089857.1, forward strand.
ATCACTTGGGTACCCAATATTTTCTCACCAAGGACAACCAAAAGAGAGAGTCGTCGTTGATGGCATCATGACGTTTGACCTCGGGATCCTCATTACTGTAACGGAGTTGGCCGTGGCGGTTCTTGTTTTGGGCACTTGTGGTTTTAATTAGTGGGAAAAATAACTGAATCTGTTAGTGCTCGAATGCTACATTCACGTAGGTACATGAGCGTAGTGACAGGGTAACAAGAACAATCTGAGAATAATGTCGATTGGGAGTTTAAAGTCTACTTAGGAAGTCAACAATCAGGGACAAATCCCCCACATACGTCAACCCTTTTGGATTTTTCATACTCTCAATTGAGCAGTTACTGATAATTGAGTGAATCCTTAGGAAGAGTTGTTTTACGGATAAAATCATTATGATTGGTGCATAGAGGAAGGTGCTGAAGCATTCAAATACCGCTGGTGCTTGGATCTCCTTTCCGCCCACCCGCATGTTACTCTAGCTCATTGCCTCAGATTGTCAAACAGTTGCAAATTGAGTTGCGAAGGTCTAGAGATTATATAGTTTTCCTCATAATTGGCTTTTTGTCCCGCCCTAACCCTTTTGGGCTTTACTTTGTTTGGATACCCCTCCCATGAGCTTTTTGAACTCGTATTAGTAATGATATGTATTTCTCTTTGACCCAAAAAAAGAAAAGAAAAAGTACCGCTGGTCTCTAGACGTTGAAGCAATTTGATGCTCAACTTACTTCAATGGAGGTAGGTTAATTTTGTGAGCGGCACATGTGCTTCTCCTTTTCGTTGAGTGCATGGATTTGACCTGTCACGCTTGCGACATTCCTTTGGGATCTCTTTGGAGCATAGATGTAATTGTCTTCGATGATTACCATACTGTGAATAATGATTTCGTGTCTTAAGAAGTTATTTTTGAAAAATGTTGTATTGTTTATAAAAATGAATAAACAAAATACATTTTCATTGTTTACAAAATTATTTAGATATAAATTTTTATCGATAATGAATATATTTTTCATGGAGTAATCATTTAAAGTGATATGAATAATTACTTTTAAGAAAATATTTTTTAAATCATTAATTTTTCTCAAAATAAATATAGTCTTTAATAACTCACGATGACTCAAATATGGGGGCAGCTGACTAGGGATATGTACATCTGATTAGGAGCCTCCCTGGTCCCTATAGGTACCTGCATTGACTCTAGAGAACCAACGTAGGATTTATGTAAATTGCTTCTTAACAAGCACGGAAAAACTAATGGGGGACAGACTCGTCATATCGTCCCAAGAGCAGACGACCATCGTCAGTTGTACCAATGCGGACGACCTTTCCAATGCGTTCTTCGAAACTAACAAGGCAAATATGCATAAAATTAGAGTTTTTTTCCATTTAAAGGGTAAGTGTAAACTGTTGATATTAATGAATGTTAGCTCAGCTCACATGCACCATTAAATTATATAGATCCCAAGTGGAGCTCATCTCATCATCCGGGCTCACATGCACTGAATTCATTTAAAATTTCACCTATCACTGGGAGGCATCCTCCTGGTCCATTGTTGGAAAAGTTATTTTGCAGTCCATATATCGTTACGATGCTGGGTTAAGATTTACAAGCCAAATTGCGTGTGATTGGACATGACTAAATGAACACAACATTGTGGAAATTCAAGCTGCTGCTTTTGAGATTATAGTTTCTAACTAATTCAGTGAAGTTTTTTGGACTGAAAATCGTAAAGGGACGTTAGTAACAGTAGTGCTAACTTGTAGTGCACGAGAAAGAGCAGCAACGGCAAATTGGACTAACTTAGCTCGTCCAAGCTAAAGCACACTCTCTTTATCTTCCGGTTGGCCAGTAAAAATTGATAGGTTGTTTCTAGTTATAGGAAATTGTACTTTCCGACGTGGACGCGATTAGAGTTACATGTGATTCCCTTTGAATACCTAACCCATCAATTAAAGGTTGATTAAATGGATTTTTCTCCTATTTAAGAATATGAAAAAGCATGGCGCAGACAGATTACCAAGCAGTAATCAAACGTTGGAATGAATATTAAGAATTAATTCTTCATTGCGACATTCAGCAGAGACCAAGGATTATTGGTTTCTTAATTGCCGTACAGGCTCACTGAGATCCCATCTTTAAGTGAGATCAGTATGTGACCTGAAAGATCGGATCATAAAATCTCCAACAATTGAAAAGTGATAAAAAAATAATCACTCGGATTATTTTAAGTCAGAAGAACAAATTAAAGAAGTCCTTATTGGTACTATAAAATGGTCTGGCATGGAAAAACTTCACTACCACTGGTTTAAATTACATCATACTTCCATAATGTCATGTTCATATCAAACAGGTAAAAAAGATAACACCACATTAAATAAAGAAAATTCGCTAGTATGACATCAAAAGCCCACACACAAAAAAATTAATAAAAATAAATCTAGAATAAATTAGCAGTTGTCATCTCGAGATCTTGATTGAGATTGTAGCCGGTCTCATCGACCTTCCTCATCAAATTAATTATCACTCGCAAAAGTCATCATTAGCAGTACAAACAAATTTGCTGCCTAAGTGCTATTTGGAGTTTTGGGTTAAATATTCCAGGCTCGGCTTTACTGATTTTGGACCAGAATTAACTTATTATGAGCTAATTTTGTGAACTAACGTGCAGGAATATAATCTTACGATCTTGACAAGCAATCCTACCATGATTTTACCTCTAATCTGATTTTTGTACAATTGGCATCGTTTAGTAGATTTAGGATTGCAAATCGTCCATCGTACATTATAAATCATGATTCTCACGACCATCTACTAGAAGCCGGTCCAAAGTGCTTTCTAGCAATACTAACACATATAATTGTTTCACCTAAAGTTTTTCTACGATTGTTTCTTAATCCATGAACAAAAATATCAAAATGCGTAAGGAATTTTGAAAAAGTTTGAGACATCAGTTGTTTAATTTACATTAGGGATGTTGTTAACAACCTACCTTCATGACAAAAATCACCACCGACTTAGCTTGCGTCATAAGTTTGGAAATGCATAGATAATTGTTTAACAACGAATTAGCACACGACTAGCGAGCAATATTTTGGCACAAATACAAATATGATGTCACGTCAAGAAATTAACAATACATGCACCATAGGTAATGGTTAAATTAAGTATGAGTTTATATAATTTTAGCAATTTTTGGCAAAAATAACTGGAATTTCTTGTAAAGGTTTAAGATTAAATTGGCAAAATTGGAGGGTTTATTATTGAATTGGTATCCGTATTATAAGTTTACGAGTGATCGGGTAATTTTCCCACTAACTTTGTGTAGAGTTCAAGTTGTAAGTTGAAGAAGGTAAAGGTGAGACTAGTACTTCAATGCTACCCTCCCTCACGTGTGATCACCATATCATCAACCTATCAATTTCAACGTATTATGATAAACTTTGTATGAGTAGCTTTTTTGTTGTTGTTGTTGCTACATTTGCATCGTGAATAATGATTTTGTGTCAAGAAGTTATATTTAATATTAGGGGACATTTGTTTCACAAAAAGTAAATAATTTAGAAAATATTATTTTTAAAATGATCGATTGTATTATTTACAAAAATGAAAAAACGACAAATATTATAAATCATTCACAAAGATAATTAATATAAATTGCTGTCGATAATGAAAATTTTTTCATTAACTAATTTTTAAAAGTGATTAAAAAATATTTTTAAATTATTTATTTTCCACAGAATATACGGAGCATTACTTCGACTTAAGAACTTGCTATGACAAAAATACGGGGAGCAGCTGACTAGGGATCTGGCTATTTGATTAGGGGCCTCCGTGGTCCCTAAAGGTACCTACATTGATTCTAGAGAACCATCATAGGATTTATGTAAATTGTTTCGTAACAAACACGGAAAACCTAATGAAGAAAAGGCTCGTCATATCGTCCAAGAGCGGACGAAAATCGTCACTTGTACCAATGCATGCTGCGATCATTCGGAAAATGTTTTTGCCAATTTCAACGTCGTAAATTGCTTGCTTTGAGGCTAAGCAGCCTTCGAAAGGTTTTATTTCCAAATGGTCTCAGTTTGCTGTCGTAAGCGCACACCTACTGGATAATAATAAACTACTCAAATCCTTGCATGAAAGACAGAATAGCTGAGCCTAGGACGCTCGAAAAAAGTGTCCCCTTCCCCTTGCGCACGACAAAGGGCAATGCCGCCCTAACAAACCCATCAGATTCGACAACCCGCGGAATTGACTTGGTTCTTATCCCCAACTTCCATGCATATGATAATGAGATCATGGCCATGCATGAGAGGACCCGCACACGGTGACGGACAGACACAAGGATGCGGATGCGTAATAAAAGCCCGATACCTTCTTCTGGAAAATGTCAACAAAAGAGTTTAATTCACTTAAAAATTTAAGTTAATGACCTATAAACTGATTATCATATATCCTTACCAAAAAAAAAAAAAAACTGATTATCATATATCTAGATGAGAGATTTCTTTCACTCAACACCCTCACATGTACGCCTTAACAAATTCATCCCTCACGTGTAAGCCTCCTGTGTTATGCCAGCTCCTTGTTAATCTAGGTGCTGCTTTGCACCAACATTATTCTAATTAGAAAATTCCACCTTGGTCCAGGCAAGTTGGGCAAATGTCGAGAACAAATCCAAACTTAAGACTCCACCTTAATCGCCTCAACCAGCCA
>MU089858.1:0-71738 GCA_014858505.1 Corymbia citriodora subsp. variegata
AAAGAAAGTAAGCAGATCGCACGGCCAACCTTGGCTTGAGCTCCCCCACAGTGGAAACCAACTGGATCGGACGGCCCAGATTGATGTAGTAGTGGGCTCATATGTTTCAAGGAGGTGGTAAACAAATCGCACGGAACAGACGGCACAACCAACCTGGCTCGTGCTCCACAATCAGGGGACCCCCAGATTGTTGCAGCAGTGGGTTCAGATGATTCAACTTTGGATATGTTAGATTCCCCTTTTCTTTATACATCTTGTTCACAAGACACGGGGATGTGCACAATATGAAAATTTTAATTTCAAAAATACTGAATACATACATGAGAAAAATAAGACAAGCATTAAAAAAGTCCTAAATTTATTATATGTGTCTCAATTCAATCATACCAAAAAGGAAAAAATAGAAGCGTAAAGGTAAAACGAAAAAAAGAAGGACGAATCCATTCTCCCTAGTCATTGGCTTTCTTCTTCTTCTTATCTTGTAAAGCTCATTGGTGGTGACACCATCGATCTCCGGGATGACGAAGTAGCCAGAGGAGAGAAGGAGCGGACGACCTGGCTCAGACGCTTGTGTGAGGCGAACTGAAGCTCCGGCACAGGATTTTCAGGATGAAGGCGACGATGCTCAGGAGGGAGGCGATGATGCTGAGGATAGAGGACACGGAGGAGAGAGACGACTCCATATCCGCCATGTTGTGTGAGACAAAGTTGAGATATCTCTGGGTGAGGGGAGGAGGGGAGAGGAGGAGCCAGAGGACGGAGACAGATGCAGAAGACGGAGACAAAGGCGACGATGGTCAGGTGGGGATTGATGGAGATGCAGAAGAAGACAGAGGCCTTATTTTTATAGAGACAGAGACAGAGACAGAGGGAGATGGCAAGAGAAGATCGGGTTGACCATGAAAACCCGGGGCTGTCATTTTCCAAACTCTCTCGGAGTCAAGAAGGAGTGGTGCGCCATTTTACTTTGCGGTCGTTGCAGTCCCACCGACTTCTACGCTTTCCGTTTGTCTCTCTCCCTCCCTCTTCGACTGCGTTTGGTTCAACATTTCTGAGAGATTTTTAGGTTGTAGCATTTCACTGGTCTGACAAAGGGTTTAGTTTAATTTAAAAATATAAATAATATATATATATATATATATCTACACATATATTATAGCCATCAAAGCTCATTGCGAAAGTTTTTTTTACCAAACACATATTCAACTCAAATTTCATTTACAAAAAATTTTTACTAAATACAATTGCATTTTCCCAAATAGCAGCTTTCAGTATTTGCATTGGACTGAGCAAAGCTGAACTAAACGCATCTTTCCTCCCTCTCACTCTCTAGTGCTTTTCGACTTGAACACTTTAGGATTGTTTTTTTTTTTTTTTTTGGGTGTAGGATCAAGGTATCGTGGATCCCCAAACGGGTTCCTAATCAATGGAAACATAAGAGGGGCGCTCTCAATATTCCTCGGCAGACTGGGAGAATCTCATGCTGTTTGACTTTTCCAAACGGCCGTGCGGGAAGCTGCTCAGGTTTCCTACGTGGGACGAAACGAAAAGAAAAGAAAATTCGCGTAGCATTTTTAACATTGAAAAATGGAAAAAAGAAAAGGATATTGTCCCTAATCCAATGAAATCAAGGGCAGTCATATTTCGCAATTGGTGTACCTCCTCTCTATGAGAATTTTACCCTGCAATGCCTATGTTGGGTTTGTTCTTAAGCCCACCCGACCCATTTTGTCACTCCAATCCTACCATTAATAGTCAGGGGAATCAGTATGTCGCACCGCAGGACAATAACAACAAAGAGATAAACTTAAAAATATCTTATCTGCATTCATAGATTCTGTAGCGATTATTTCGTGAGATTGAATCTTCTGGAGCCTGCATAATCAGCCTCCTTCAATCTGGTATTAGTGAAGCAGGTTGTTGCACATGAGCTTTTACTGGGTGCTACTTTCCTGTTTGTAAAAGTTAAGGAACTAAAAATCATCTATATTGTCTTGCTAGACTGAATATGATTATATTGCCACATTATCTCGCCAATCTATAGAAAAAAACACTTCTGATGTAAAAACTTTCCTTTGATTATAGAAAGAAACATCATGTTAAAAATGTACATAATAAAACCCAATAACTGCTATGAACTATCGTTAAGTGAGTTCAGTAGAAGTAGCCCAGATGATCAATGCGTTTGCTGCATTACGCCCGACTATTACATACATGTATTGGAGGAAATAGGTGACAAAGCCAATGGACACAAATGAAAGCAAATGGAGGAAATGGAATTGGATTGTTGGAGAAAGGATTTGATTGGATCCTTGATTGATCCCTAATTGCGACTCTGATCTCATGGATGATACAGTAAATCATAGGCATAGAATATTTTGAGAAAGACAATATCATGTATATTTTTTCCATTTCATTTCGTGTACTATAAATACAGTCTCAGGCTTGTATATTTGTAAGATCAACAAATAAAGAGAGAATACAAAGAAGTTTTTTGTCATGGTATCAGAGCAGCGTTTCTGACCTAACTTCCGCAAATATTTTTTGAATTGCCTCCGATCGTCCTCTAGTTTGTTGTTGCAAATCATGTCCCGCAAAACAAATTAGCACCTCGAATTGGAATTCAATTTTTTCAACATGCAAAATCCAATCAGCAATGAAGGCCAAGATCCGATCCTACCTGCAGGGGATTAATCGTCCGACCAAGTATCCAAGCAAATGGATCTGGGACAAGAAGAAAGAGGATCCACCCCAACCTCTGCTCCACCCACAGTCATGACACATTTCCCTGCCTCATCCCAATGGCCGTTCATGCCATGGGTTCCAATCCAGGGTCCATGGGGGGCTGCTAGTCTCAATCAGCAGTGGGCAAATTACAGCTCATCTAGATAAGACACAAGTTCGGGGCCCCAACCGAATGGAGATCTAGACCTAAATTCATCGGGTCAAAGAGATGAATCAAACCCAAGAGGGATGAATCCCTACCTGGGTCCTCAACCAGATTTCGCGCCGTTCATTTTTCCGGCCATCAGCTACCGTTTAGAACCAGGAGACTCTCATTACACATCATCAACGGTGGATGGGCCGGAGCTATGCCTTATAACGCTTTAGCTCACTGGACTCGACCATTACACTACTTGGGCAAGAGATTTCCGACGAGCCCTTGTAACCAAGGATAAGGACGGGTTCCTCGACGGGACTGTCCCCTTCCCGGCTGACGACCGAATGCAGCGACATTGGCGCAAATGCAACCAACTCGTTTGCACTTGGATCGGGAATTGCGTTGCTCCTGAGGTCGCGGCCAGCCTCCCTCCCATTGAAGATTCGAAGGCAATGTAGGACAATATTTGGGAAATGTATGGGAAACTTGACTGAGTTAAAAAATTTTCACTCACCCAAGCCCTTGCGGAGATAAAACAAGGGAACCTCTTGGTTACCACTTGTTTTAATCGACTTTCCGCCCTATGGAATGAACTGGAGGCTGCTGAGGAACAACTCGAAGAGCCAGAAGCAACTCTCCAGCAACACCAAAAAATCAAGGAGAGGGAGAAGGTAACTCGATTTCTCTTAGCCCTAAACGAAAGCTACATACCTTTTCCCTCACAGATCCTTGCTATGGAGCCCGTACCACCGCTCGGCCAATCTTCCAATTAGCCATCCAAGAAGAAAACCAGCGACTCGCAACCACAGGATATGAGAAAGGAGAAGAAGGCGTGGCTCTTGTTGCACCAGGGAGACTCTCAGACCGATCTCATGGTGGCTTCCAAACACAGCAACCAAAACAAAGCTTCGGGATAGCTCTTGATGCAAAAATCCCTCGCTGGGATGAAGAAGACACCACAAACCCTAAAGGTTTGCAATTCAATGGCCTTGATCAGAGACGTGGATCATACGGCTCTCCTTCCCTCCGAACCGATGGTGTAGATCAAAGGCGTGGGCATGGATCTGATGGCCAATATTTTCTCCAATCTGACGGCTCAGATCATAGAAGGGGGCACAAATCAGACGGCCCTTACACGTTCTCTAATGGAACTAAAGCAAATGCCCCTTATAATGCCACGTCATCACAAAAAGGGGGAGAAAAAAATTCTAAATTTAAGGGTAAGTATTGTGAATATTGCCATCGTCCATATCATACTATTGAAACATGCTAGAAATTGCATGGAAAGCCTACTAACAAAGAAAAAAGAGAGAAGGAATTTTCTGCTTATCAGGTATTAGGAATTGATAGAGCTCATCAACCAATTACTCAAGACCAATATCAGAATATCATGAAAGCACTGAATCAATTAAAGATAGTCGACAAAACTGCAAATTTTTCAGGTATTTCATTATGCAAGGCACAAAATATTTCAATTGATGCATGGATTATTGATTCAGGCGCTAGTGATCACATAATTTGCAATGAGGGCTTATTTTCTGTTATTCATAAAAATTATCATCCTCCCGCATCAGTTCGTCTCCCAAATGGGAATATCATTGATGTCACGAAAATTGGTACCGTCCACCTTAGCCCATATATTACTCTTAAAAATGTTCTATATATCCCTAAATTTGAATTCAATCTCATATCAATTTCCAAAGCTTGTCAAGATAATTCATGTCGTGCCAATTTCAATTCCAAAAATTGTTTCTTTCAGGACCTTTTAACTGGGAAACTTATGGGCTTGGGTAATGTGGCACAAGGGCTATATTTTTGGATTAGCTTTCCAAGAGATTTTCATTTATCCTCATTAAATAAAAGCATTTCCTGTAATGCCACTACTAGTGATAAAATCTCTCTTTCTCATAGACGTTTGGGGCATAGTGATTGTTTTCCTTGTCCTAATTGCAAAATATGTCATTTGGCAAAACAATCATGAGCACCATTCCCAACTAGTGTATCTCGGGCCACTAATGTTTTTTGCTTAATTCATATGGATATCTGGGGTCCCTATCATACTCCACATCGTGATGGATCTCGATTCTTCCTTACCATTGTAGATGATTATTCTCGTTGTAACATCCTGAAAATCAACCCCATGTTAAGATTTTATAAAAGGGCAATATTAGTTGAAGGCCTGGTCAGTGCAAATTTTCCGAACTATGTGTTCGTGGGATAATGGATTACAGAGAGGCGTCGATAGGAAATGATTCGCGCATAACTCGCAATTTCGATCAGGAACGAACCCTTCAACCATGAGGACTTGGGCGGGAATGATATCCTCTAAGTACTACACTATTAAGGAAACGGAAATAAATCGATTCGGTAGAAGTACGGAGTCGATCTGCGGGTGATTTCTGCACGACTTCGATATGAACTACGAACGACGGTAAACCAAATCCTTTTCATCTGGTACTCGGGATTATCAATTGAGCCCCCGGGATCACACGACAATCGAGGGATGTCCCTAATTCAAGAATTGATGTTAATGTGGATCAAAGAATGATTGACCATGGGTCAAAAGTGAGAAAAGTCCTAAAAGGGCGCCCGATAATCCAAATTGTACTACGGTCACAATCGGGTATTAGGGAAGATCAGTGTATAATTGGAATGCCAGGTGTTAGATTCGAAGGCTGTGACTATTGGTACAATTTCCAGTGTGATCATGCTGCTTATGCGTTAATTGGGTTTTTAAGCTACGCATTTGTGTATAGCATAACACTTCGTTAAGTTGATGAGGTTATAACCAAAATCGTTGGAAGAAATTCTTGACAAGTTGACCCAGTTATAGGATGAGATTGTATGTATTCAGATTGTACGATGGTCATTGGCGATCAAAAGGAATTGATCGATTTGATTGTGTTGGAAATGTACGATTTCGATGTGATCGTTGGAATGGATTGGCTTACTAAGTATCGAGTTACGATGGATTGCTATTGGAAGGTAATCCAGTTTAACCCATTAAGTGGGGTTCATTTCGAGTTTACTGGAATCAAGGAGGACTCTCGATCCCTTTGAATTCGTCATTGGAAGTAACTCATTTATTGGATGAAGGTTCCTAAGGTTATAGGACGATTGTGGTTAATTTGTTAGTTGAGGAATCAAGGATGGATCGTTGCACTTATGCATCGATTAGTGGCAGTTTAACCAAGGGACAGTCATGAGCAAGTATCCATTACCAAGGATGGATGATTTGTTTGACCCACTTCAAAGAGCTTCGATATGTTTCAAGATAGACCCAAGGATGGGCTATTAGTAGTTGAGGATTTAAAAAGGAGGATAAACTGAAAATGACATATTGTGTGCAATGTGATCGCTACAAAATTACCGTACTGTCATTTGGATTAACTAATGTGCCAGTTGCTTTTATGGATTTGATGGATTGACTGATTAAGGCATATTTGGATTGATTCTTAATTGTGTTCGTGAGCGATATATTTGGATATTCGAGGAATTCAGAGGAACACAAACAGCACTTGAGGATAGTGCTATAAACTATTGGAGAGCATAAACAGTATGCCAAGTTTAATACCTGGGAGTTTGGGTTTACTCACATTGTTTGTTGGCCGTATGATTTTGGACGAGAGAATTTATGTGGATCCATCAAGATTAAGGCAGTGATGAATTGGCCAAGACTTATGATAGTGATAGAGGTTCGAAGTTTTCTAAATCAGACAGATTATTACAGATGATTCGTGAAAGGTTCTCTACGATAGCTACGCCTCTAATACGAAGATTAATGAAGGACGTAAGAATTTGAGTGGACGGATAAGTGTGAGCGTAGTTTCCAAGAGCTTAAACATAAGCTAACTGGATGCTTCAAGAATGGATTCTGTTGGAGGGAACCCGTGATTCAAAATTCAGGCCCGAGGTATGTCATCTTTCAAGCTTAATGGCTACCCTTAGGATTGAACCTAAAATTCAAGCCAAGGTTAAGGCAATGCAATTTTTGGACGTTGAGATTCAAAAGATTCTGCAATTGGACGCGACCAAGAGAAAGTCGGATTTTCAGGTATCCGAGGATGGGATCTTGAAATTCCGTGGACAGTTATGTGTACCAAGCGACATCGAAATTAAGGAGAGATTGCTATCCAAAGCATATCGTAGCGACTATAGTGTGCATCCAGGCAGTACGAAGATGTATCATAATTTGCGGCAGTATTATTAGTGGAACGGTATGAAAATCGATATCGCCAAGCATATGGTGAAGTGTTTAACTTGCCAACAAGTGAAAGTGTAGCATTGCAAGCCAGAAGGGTTATTGCAACCTCTTGAAATCCTTGAATGGAAATGGGAGCACATCACGATGGACTTCGTGACAGGATTACCAAGAAGTCAATGGGGTAATGATGCGATTTGAGTTATAGTGGACCGATTGACGAAGTCAGCTCATTTATCGCCGTACGCAAGGACTTCGCTTTGGAGAAGTATGCAAAATTGTATGTGCGATAGATTATTCGTTTGCATGGGGTGCCAGTGACGATTACTTCAGATCGAGACCCCAGATTTACGGCAGCATTTTGGAAGAGTCTATATACTTTGATAGGAACAAAGCTGCAGTTCAGTACAACTTACCATCCTTAGACAAACAATCAATTAGAGAGAATGATTCAGACCTTGGAGGATATGCTGAGAGCCTATGTATTGGATTTTAAAGGAAGTTGGGAGGAACAACTTTATCTTGTGGAGTTTGCGTATAGTAACAGTTATCAGTAGAGTATCATAATGGCACTGTTCGAAGCTTTGTATGGCAGACCGTGTAGGACTCCAATTTGTTGGGATGAAGTCGGAGAGCGGAAAATTACATGGCCAGAGTTAGTGCAGCAATCATTAGATGCCATCAAGATGATTCGAGAAAGGTTAAAGCCGGCTTAGAGCAGACAGAAGAGTTATGGGAACAGACGACGTAGGCCATTGGAATTTTAAGTGGGCGATCATGTGTTCCTTAAAGTATTGTCGATGTAAGGTACATCGCGATTTTGAAAGAAAGGAAAACTGAGCCCAAGGTACATCGGACTGTTCGAGATTCTAGAAAGGATTGGGAATTTAGCCTATCGTCTTGCGCTACCGCCTTGACTTGCTCAAGTGCATGACGTATTCCACTTGTCGATGTTAAGGAAATACGAGCTGGACCCGACGCACGTGTTGAATTTTGAGGAGATAGAGGTGGACGACAGGTTGTCGTATGTGGAGAGACCGATTTGGATTGAGGACCGGAAAGAACAAGTGCTGAGAAGCAAGACAATCTCCCTGGTCAAAGTCAGTTGGCAGTATCATGGTACGGAGGGAGCTACGTGGGAAAGCGAAAAAATCATGAGGCGTTAGCACCCCTATCTTTTTGAGGATTAGAGTATCAGTTCAAATTTCAAGGACGAAATTTCTATAAGAGGGGAAGAGTTGTAACATCTTGAAAGTCGACCCCATTTAAGGATTTTATAAAAGGTCAATATTAGTCAAAGGCCTGGTCAGTACAAATTTTCCGAACTGTGTGTTCGTGGGATAATGGATTATAGAGAGGTGTCGATAGGAAATGATTCACGTATGACTCGCAATTTCGATCAGGAACGAACCCTTCGACCATGAGGACCCGGGTGGGAATGATATCCTCTAAGTACTAGACTATTAAGGAAATGGAAATAAATCAATTTGGCAGAAGTACGAAGTCAATCTGCGGGTGATTTCCACACGACTTCGATACGAACTACGAACAATGGTAAACCGAATCCTTTTCATCTGGTACTCGGGATTATCAATTGAGCCCCTGGGATCACACGACAATCGAGGGACATCCCTAACTCGAGAATTGACATTAACGTGGATCAAAGAATGATTGACCATGGGTCAAAAGTGAGAAAAGTCCTAAAAGGGCGCCCGATAATCCAAATTGTACTACGGTTGCAATCGACTCAATTTGCCCCGATTTTTAATCCGATTTTGGGAACCGACTTCTCAGTGATGTCAGGACTATATATTTGGACGTCGCCTCATTTATTTTGGAATTTTCCATTGGACACGGAAGTGTCGGAAAAAGGAAAAATTGGACCGGGTTTCGGGCCTGCGGGTGGGCCGGCCCAAGACCGGTGGCCCAATGGGCCTTGTGCCCATCCAGCCCAGCCCAAGAGGGGCCCAAGTTGGCCCAAGTTCCCCTCAATTTCCAGCCCATGGGCTTCTCTCTTTGGCCTTTTGCTTTTGTGCCCAAGTGGGCTTTGTTTATGCTTTGTTTGTGCTTGTTTTTTATTGGCCCTTCAAGCAAGTGGCTTGCCCACTTGCCTTGGCCTTATCCAAGTCTTCAGCAGCCTCTTCTCTCTCCTCTTTCTCCCCCAAAATTCGTGCACCAGCCAGCCCTCACTTTCTCTCCCTTTTTCTCTTCCTTGTCTCTTCCATTTCTGGTGTTCTTTGCTGTCCATGCTATTTTCCAACCCAAAAACAGCCTTGCCGCCATCATCGGAGCCACCGCAACTGCCCAAAGTGTAGTCTTGGAAGTTAGGAAGCTAGCCGCGCACCCCTGGTCACCCCTGGTTGCTGTTAGCCGGCCGTTTCGGCCTTTTCCGCTTAGCTGCACTGGTTCCGTGTCAACAGTAACCAGCACTATTTTTGGCCCGTTTCGGCCATCGTTTGTCATCCGTTGCCATCCCCGAGCTTACCCCTCGTAGCCCTTGTTCCTCTCTACGCGCCGGTGTCGCCGGATTTCCGATCCAAGTAAGTTAACTTCCTAATCCTTGTTTAGGGGTTAATCTTGCTTAGGGGTTAATTAGTTTAATTTTTGTGCTTGGTTAATTATGGGTTAGTTTATTAATGGTGGCTGAGTTAATTAAGCTTACTAGGGTTAGATTAATTGACCATAGTTAGTTTTAAAAGTAGCTAGGGTTAATTAATTAAAGTAACCATGGTTAGTTTTAAAAGTAACCAATGTTAGAATTTAATTATGGTTAGGTTAGATTAACTAGGGTTGAGTTAATTTGTTAATCATGGTTAAGTTTATTTATTTTTATTTATTTATTTAATTTCGTACGAATTTACTGTTCACAAATTACTGTTCACGGATTACTATTCACGGATTACTATTTACGGCTGTTCATGCAGAAGCTAATTTTTGGCTTATTTTAATGTGTTCTTGGTTGTTATGATTTATTGAAGTGCCGATTGTTAATTATACTTGTGAATATTGATGAAATGCATGATTGAAGACCGAGTGGAAATGAAAGTATTTGACTTATTGAGTTATTCCCGAGAATTAGGGAATGTACGTGATTGTTAATTGGTCGGAATTGATTGATAGACTGTGATTTGAATTGTTGGTTGTTCCCAAGAGTTAAGGAATGTGTATGATTGAATGCTGATTGGAAATTGGATTTTGGAAATTGTCGAGTGAGATCGCATGACATATTGCGTGGGTTATCTGAAATAGTCAGAAATGGCATGTTGCATGAGCATGGGTGATGTTGCATTCACGACAGAGCAAAGAAAAGAATGGATTGTTTGATGATGTGTTGCATGGTCACATTAAGAGGAGAACCCAACGCTGCCGGTAGATCGCCAACTCTTGGGATTGTGCCGTGGCCTTTTGGTCGTCTTGACTTCGGTCGGTTGCCTGACAGTGGTCAGTTGCGGGGCTGCGGCAGTGAGCGGGCCCCATGCTCCATAAGGAATGCCGTCGATGGGAGAGAGCCCGTGACGTCGCCGTGCCTCGTGGGGGAGGACAATGCCTGGTCTTTGACTGGTAGACCGCCAACCATAAGGTTGTGCTGTGGCCCTAGTGGTCGTAATAATCGAAGCATATTTGTGGATGTAAGGCACGAGAAAGTTGTGTAAGATGCTCTGATTATTCGAATGCTCTTAATGTCGTGATGGATTAAATGACAGTTTTTGCAGGTCGCGTGTGCCAAGGCTAGGTAGGGTCACCTGTGATTGCACCTGTGTATTAAACTGTCTTTTGTGGTTATTTCTTTGATGTGGTATTGCACTGATTGCTGTATTAGGTTGTATGTTAAACTCCCGAGGCGAGAGAAGTTCCTAACCGGGGCTTAGGACTTTAACTTGCTGAGTTTATCTCAACCTGTCGTGGTTATAATTTTCAAGCCCTAGATGATGCAGTACCGAGGATCAAAGAGAGCGATCCCTCTGAGGCCCGTGAGTAGGCAGCTATAGCCTATTTCCTTCTTTACGAGCCTTCCCCCACTTGTGCAGGGTTAGGTTAGCTAGGCCGGTCCCTTTTTTAGTAGGCCTTAGCTTGTCGCCTGTAGTAAGGCGTGTTTGTATTTGCTGGTGTGCTGGCTAACCTTCAGATATATAAAAATGGTGTTGTCTTTCCTCTACTACTGTTGTTGCTATCCCTGTTGTTTGGTTTGGGAGTTGTTCGTTTCCACATGTGCTTAATTACAAGATAAAATGAATTGGTCGACGACAATACCTGGGACGTCGTACAAATAGACCTCAAGTGAAATGGGATTGCCACGACCTCGAGAGTCGGGGCGTGACACTCGTGCTACTTAGGTGTTTCTCATGCAATCCAAAAGCCAAACATTTTCGTATTTGTCAAAGTTCTTCTCCATGATCAAAACTCAGTTTGATAAATCTATTCAAAGGATTCGCAAGGATAATGGACGCGGATTTTTCTCCACTAAGTGCCAATATTTTCTGTCTTCACATGGAGTTCTTCATGAGAGTTCTTGTACTTATACTCCCCAACAAAATGGGATTGTCAAACGCAAGCATCGACATCTTCTTGAAGTAGCCCGAGTATTGAAATATCAAGCTTCCATCCCTAAATCTTATTGGGGAGATTGTGTGGTCACGGCTGCCTATTTAATCAATCACATGCCAACTAGAATTCTTGATGGGCGAACAACATTTGAAATGCTCTTCAGCAAACAACCGAACATTAATCATCTTCGAGGTTTTGGCTGTCAATGCTATGTGACAAATGTGGGATATAAAGATAAAATGGATCATCGCGCTCTTCGGTGTGTTTTTATGGGATACCTACTTTGCAAAAGGGATATCGAGTTATGGAGATATCAACAGGTCGTTTCTTCATTAGCCGAGATGTTATCTTCCATGAGGATATATTTCCTTTCCAAGAAACATCATCTTCACATGAACCACTGATATCTACATCAGATCATCGGCAATTCTTATCAGTGGAGGATAGTTCCATGACGCCACAATATGTTATGATTGCACCTAAGCAGCCATCATCTAATCAGTCGTTGCCCACCTTGTCTCCTACAATGGCAAGTCCTGGATCTTCGAGCACATTGGCCAAATCTCCTATTGCTTCTTGTGATTCGCACGATTCTTCATCACAATCAAGTATTAGTGAATCCTCATCGCCAGGTACCGAATTGATACTTGTTGAAAGGCCTAGAAGATCAGGATGATAAGTTTGTCCTCCCACATGGACAAAGGATTATATTTTCCCTACCGTGGACACTCGAGGTACACATTACCCTATATCTTCATATGTTTCTTTTAGTCGACTGTCATCACAATATATGTGTTGCATTAGCTGAATATCTAAAGAACAAGAACCTTCCTCTTATGAAGAAGCAGCATGTGATACACATTGGCAAAAGGCTATGGCAGATGAATTAACTGCTCTTATAGAAAATGATACGTGGGATATCGTCCCATTGCCTCCTTATAGAAAGCCCATTGGCTGAATAGGTTTACAAAATCAAGTACAAGGCAGATGGTTCTGTGGAGCGTTATAAGGCTCGCCATGTTGCTAAGGGATTCACACAACATGAAGGTTTTGATTATCATAAAAAAATTTCTCCTGTTGTTAAAGAAGTTACTGTTCGATCTTTCTTGTCACTTGCTGCCTTTCATAATTGGAACTTGCATCAAATGTATGTTAACAATGCCTTCCTTCATGGTGATCTAGACGAAGAAATATACATGGAACTTCCACAGGGTTTACGTAGACAGGGGGAGTCTCGAGTATGTCGTCTCCGTAAATCTTTGTATGGTCTCAAACAAGCCTCTCGACAGTGATATGCAAAATTTACCGCTGCTCTCACAAATGCAGGTTTCCAACACTCCAAGCATGATTATGCCCTGTTCACATGGAGCAAAGGTACTTCATCGATCTATTTGCTGATTTATGTGGACGATATACTTATTATGGGCAATGATGATGTCGCGATACGACAGTTTAAGGAATACTTGCATTCAACTTTTCACATTAAAGATTTAGGACCTCCCAAATATTTTCTTGGTATTGAAATAGCTCGATCTGAGAAAGGAATCTGCCTTAGCCAGTGAAAGTTTATCTTGGAAATTATATTAGAAGCAGGATTGTCAGGGTGTAAACCAGCCGTCATACCTATTGAGCAAAATGTCAAATTAACGACATTTGGCTATGATATGGATTCTTCCTCACCAAATGAAGATACACTACTGAAGGATCCATCAGGATATCAGCGACTTGTTGGAAAATTAATCTATCTCACCATGACTAGGCTTGATATATGTTATGCAATACAAATACTTAGTCAATTCATGCACAACCCAAAGCAATCTCTTATGAACGCGACGCTGAAGGTTGTAAAGTATTTAAAGGGGTGTCTAAGACTCGGAATTCTTTTATCTTGTGACTGCAACATGAAGATGACAGCCTATTGTGATACGGATTATGCTACCCGCCCGATGACAAGGCGGTCCATTACTGGTTTTTGCATCAAATTGGGAAGATCCTTGATTTCCTGGAAGACAAAGAAGCAATCAACAGTTTCGTTGTCATCGGTCAAATCAGAATATCGAGCCATGTCAAAAACCGTTTGCAAAATAGTTTGGATACAGGGATTGCTATTAGACCTTGGTGTATAAGTTGATGGCGCAAGTGAACTATTTTGTGACAATGATGCTGCGCTTAAATTAGCGGCAAATCTAGTCTTTCATGAAAGAATGAAGCACATAGAAGTTGATTGCCATTTTACTCGAGAAAAAATTCATGAAGGGATTGTTGTGACTCAAGGAATTGGAACGGTGGAGCAACCTGCAGACATTTTCACTAAGCCATTATGCCAAAAACAACACATATAAACTGCCAGCTTGAGGGGGAGTGTTGGAGAAATGATTTGATTGGATCCTTGTTTGATCCCTGATTGCGACTCTAATCTCATGGATGATATAGTAAATCATAGGCATAGAATATTTTGAGAAAGACAATATCATGTATATTTTTTCCATTTCATTTCGTGTACTATAAATACAGTCTCAGGCTTGTATATTTGTAAGATCGACAAATAAAGAGAGAATACAAAGAAGTTTTCTGTCATGGATAAAGGAAGGCGATCTGATGGTGAACGGTGCCTTCTTTTGTGACCTCTGGTGTGGACATGAGCCCCCAACGTGCTGAAGCATCTAGTATGTCGCCCTTGCCGGTAAAGCTACATCGATCAAGTTCACTGGGACTGCTGGTGTCTTCGTTGCACAAAGGTAAAAATCTCACTGTCTGTTCCCTTAATTGAAAATTTTAATTGGTGCATCATGCTTTAATCTCACCTATCAAAGCACAAGCAAATAACTCCCGGATGCGCCCATCTATGATCTAGATGTACCGTTGTAATCGCTCATTTTGCCAATCACCTTGGATAAGATACTATAAGATTAAATTGATCGTCAGCAGGCATTGTAGATTTTAGTCTCCTGAACATCCGATTCAAACTTTCCCGGACGCGTGCTCCAGCCGTGAGGAACAAAAAAAAAAAGAAAAAAAAATTGAGAGAGGACCGGGCCTTTTCTTTTTTACTCTCTTGGGCCTAAAAAGAAATAACAAGATGCGGTCAATCATGGGCGCGTGGGCTTAGTGGGCTAAAAACTTTGCTGAAAATATGGGCTAGGTAAAATCGGCCCCTGATTTTAATTATTATTATTATTATTTAATCTTTTAAAAAAAGGTGTCAATGGACTTGATTAATTTTTCTAAAAGTTTTGGAATTCCATTGTACTTTCGTAATAAAATTTAAATTAGGGATGAGCATGGTCTGGGCGGGCAATTTCCACCCTAGAATTGGGAACCGCTCGTTAAGGACCGGTTCTGAAAAATTGGATTCCGGAACCGCCCATTGATTCCATGGATCCACCCGAGAACTAGACCGCCGGTTCGGTTCGGTTCTTGGGTAGATCCATGGAACCGGTTTCACAAGCAATCACGCCAACATCAAAGTAGAACACCTGCAACCAACAACACGCAATTCAAGCAATGCGAACACCAGAAATGATAGAAAACAAGGAATAGAATGCCTCAATAAGAAAAGCACATGCCTTGGTGTCGAGCTGCAATTCCTTGCTGGAGGCCTCTTGATCATCGGTATTAATGTAGTAATTAAAGAGATCCAGGAACCAGGAGATGCTGAAGAAAGGCACGATGATGGTGGACCGCGTGGTCGACGTCTTCTCGGAGATCTTGAGGTAGCGGCCGCGAGGGTTCTCCTTTAGATCGAAGTAGAAGAGCTTGTGCTCCACCTAGAACATCTTGCACATCAACTCCACATCATTCCCTCCTCCTCCAACTCCTCTGCCTAATTTTCGTTAATCTTGCACGAACTCGGCACAAACACATGAACTCTCTCAACACTAACCATGACTAGCATCAAAATTTAGGGATTTAGGGTTTTTAGTTAAATCAACCAAACAAACAAAGAACTCATAGATTTAGGGATTTAGTGAGTAGATTCAACTTACAGCAACTGAGAGCCGAGAGTGGCACGCTCGAGTCGAGAGAGGGAGGCGTGGTTGACAGCCATGAGTGCGGTCGACAGAGTTGACGCAATCAAGAGCTAAGAGGTGCGATCGACGACCAACGACCGTGAGTGTGGTCGTGAGATTGTCGAAGTCTTGACTCTCAAAGACTTAAATGGAGAAGATAGAAATTGAGAGACAGAGCCGCTTCTTTCTGCAAGAGTTTGACAAGAGAACTGCAAGCAAGGGCTATTCTACCACAACCACAAAACTGAGTATATAATTAGGGCTTTAAATGGAAAATAAAAATTCTAAACAGGATCCTTCAAAATTTTAATTTTTTTCAACCAATTTTTTATTTTTTATGATAAAAATTAATATATATTATTATAATACCAGTCCGGTCCGAATGAGTAGGCGGGTCGATTCGATCATGGAATCGGGAACTAGACCGGTACCCACCAGTTCCAAGAAATTGGAACTGGGAACCGGACCGGTCCCTTTAGAAACCACCGATTTTGGGCCGGTCCGGTTCGGGTCCGGGCGGGTCTCGATTCTTTTGCTCACCCCTACTTTAAATCATCTGATGCACATCTCTTGTTTTATACTCTTTCATCTATCTCCCTCTTTTTTCTTTTTTTTACTCATAAAAATGCATACTTGATTTGTCAGTAAAAATTCGGGTGTCAATGTTGCCTGACAACCAACACTTACACAAAAGCAGATAAAATCACACGTCACAATCTTTATTTCTATTTTTATAACAAGGCACGGATTCAAAGCCTTTGATGTTAGTCACCCGCAACAAAACAAAAAAATCACAATCCCTATCTGTGTCCAGCATACCAAATTGGTTTTCCTTTTTTTTTTCCAACCAAAAAGAGAAAATTAACTTAAAAAGAACAAGAAAAGAAAAAAAGTTCATCCTCAAAAAAGAAAAGGTTCATCCTCTAGTTTCTTGCGAAAGTTGTCCTCACAGTTGCCCCCTTCTTTGAGGCGTCTCGAGAAAATATTAGGTGCATTTAATATATCATGTAGTATTTGTATTAAACCATCCAGAGATCGACACGTGACAAATCCGAACCCACTTTGCAAACCTTTTTCTCTTTCCTCTGTTACCTGTCTCTCTTTTGTCTTTCTATCTCTCTCTCCTTCGTTCCCCTCTATGTTCTCTCACTATTTCCTTCCTCATCTTTTTTGCTTTTAAAGCCATGGACGAACCACTCACTTGCACACCGGTGCAGTATTTTCGGATCTGTTTGATTGTCAAGGTTCCAATTCGCCGTTTCCATCCTATGAATCATGGATTTTGCAAAGTGCTTCACAGATCATAGAACGTAATGAAGGACGTCGACAGGTAAGTCCGGCTCAAAGATGGATGATTAATGCAAATCCTACATGGCACATTAAATGCACCTAATATTTTCTCCACGTACCTAATATTTTCTCCTAAGAAATGGTATTTTTATTCTGGACCTTTTTGTCACAACTACTAAAGTACTGCAAAGGCCAAAGTTCGTTTTTCTTGTTATTCCTTGGGTCTTTTCTTTGTAAATTACCACGTGTTCCCCAAAAAAGGAAAAAAAAAGAAAGAGAGAGGAGATTTTCAGTAGTAGATTAAAATCAATCATAAGAAACTTGTATCCCTCTTTTGCTCAT
The DNA here is from genome assembly GCA_014858505.1 of Corymbia citriodora subsp. variegata. Lineage (NCBI taxonomy): Eukaryota > Viridiplantae > Streptophyta > Magnoliopsida > Myrtales > Myrtaceae > Corymbia > Corymbia citriodora. The sequence continues at coordinate 17,270 of MU089858.1, forward strand.
ATGGAAACGCCGTCCGACAAAAATAACTTTTGCTTCCAAGGAAAGAGCATTAGCATGTGACATTGGCCAAAAATAATTGTTGGGTGGCATTTTGAGGGATGTGTATGACAGTCCGTAATTCTTCCAGACTCATGAGACTTAGGTGTAGAGTTTTGGGTCATTGAGTGAAGAGTGAGTGATGCTAGTCCATGAAAGTGGCATCAGGACGATTGGTGTTAGGAGTTTTAAAACAAAACGAATATATCTCTATGGAACTCTAAAGGCAAGGTTGGCTTCCTGTGCACAAACTGGTTAAGAGTTGATGCCGCACTCCTAATGAGGCCGCAAGCCGAAGCTAGTTATTGAATCTAAAGTGATCTATTATCTTACTAGATGGATTAAATGACCAACCTAAGCTAAATGTGATATGATCTATCACAAGAAAACTATTCATCATATTGTTCTTTAAAACAACTATAAAAGGAAGGCCAACCTAGTGTTATCTACTCACTAGGCACCACACGGACTATTTTGCAACTAAGAAGCTGCCAACCCATGACACGTGTTAGACAATTAGAGGATGCAATTTTGTGTTTCTGGAATTGATTTTTGTTTTTTTCCCTTTTAGACTCTCAAACTTCAGTTTTTTTCTTTTGGCATTTATAATTCGACTCCCGTTTAATTTTGAACGCATCAATATCAAAGTACATAAAATATCAAGGGATACAATGATGCCAGTCATTAAAACCCAATTTTTTCTTTGCTTTCTCATGAAATTCTATAGTGTTATTCAAATTTCGGTATGTTACAAGAAAAATAGCACATGAATTTACGTGTTTGATATTTTCAAGTTTTAAAGAAGAAAATCAATAAGGTGTGTTCACCGTTCCGTGGATATAATAGGTAGGAAACTCCAAACGGAGCCGACTTAGGCTTGAGGAGAAAGCGCGTAGAGTTAAGGAAGAGATCCAAGGAAAAGAGACTCCACATATTTTAAAGAGGAAGACGTTTAAACTCAGTGGCGACGGTGGGGAGGCGATAAGAACCAAACTCGTTCCACCCCCGCGTTCTGCTTTTGTTTGTTTATTCCTGAGAAGCGAATGCACAGATTGGGAAAAATAAATCATTCAATGAATATATAAATATCTCGATATGGGTTTGTTGTCTCGAGGTCACATCTTTCGTGTAATAATTTTAAAAAAATAGTAAAAATGAGAATAATGTTTAACCAGACGAGCGAAAATTAATAATTAATTGATGATGAATAGTGAAGAACCAGTCTCTCGCACTGTCTTGGTAGTTCAATTATTGTAGGTTATGGTCTTCTTCTTCTTTTTTCATAAAATAAAAGAATCGGGAGACGTGACCGACTTAACAAATTCCCTCGGATTGTTGCTAAAAAGCCATATGCTCAATAGACAAGGTTCCAATGAGTCATTCCCTTTAAGAATTGTCGTAACATCACCAAAGCCCTGGAGATCCCAAAACTTGTTCATCAGCATGTTAATCACAAGTCACTACTGTGGGTGGGTTTGACCTCCTAAACTTGTGACTTGGAAAGTATAATCATGTATCACTAGGCTACTGACATATAAGATGAGAATTTTACAAAATTAGAATGAAGAGGTTTATTGAATTTTCCATTTTTAGCGGCATGGCTATTGACACCAATAATTGGTCAAGTCCGTGACGGTCAACTCGGGCCACAAAAGACCAAGCAAGACGTGGCTGAGGTAAAATTTATTAAGTCCTTTTGCTCAGCAACTATATAATTAATCAACAAAGGTGATTGGGCGACTCAAGCGAAAATTACTAACTGTTGAGCCATGCATGTCAACAAATGAGACTTGGTTCAGTCGACAAAACAACTAAAATTAAAGGGGAAAACTTTCAAAAAAGTAATAATTCTATTGCACTTCCTTTTAATTATGTCAATTCAATCATAAAATTTTTCAAATTTTGTCAATTGAGTCTATCCATTCAATTTTGGCTAAAATTCGCTAACATTGATAATGGGTGCCCTATATGGTATGACCAGCACTAATGTAGACAAATTTTAATTTTTTATTAAAAATGAATTTTATTATTATTTTTTTGTTTTATCCCTCTTTTTTTTCTTTTCTTTTTTCTACCCATTGGCCAACAAGATCACTGGCTATAGGAGAAAACGCAACACCCTCGCTCAAGCCAAGCAAGGGTTGGTTGGCAACCTCACAACCTAGGGTTAAATAAAAGAATAAATAAATAATATTATTTTAAATTATCAATGTCAGCACCGACCATGCAATGCAATGTAGGATGGTTGGCATCTACATCTACATTAGTGATTTCAACTAAAATTGACTAGAGTGATGAACTCAATTAGCAAAAGTGCAATAGAATTATGACTTTTTTAGAAAATTTCCCAAACTAAAGTGAAGATATTTTTTTTTGTCAATCCTAGAGTGAAGATCAATGAATCAAGAATTGTTCAAGTCATGAAATCGACAATCTCAAGCATGGCCATAATGATCCATTCCTTAAAAAAAGCCAGCATGACCATCGTGGAGCCATAAGTCTCAAAAGTCATGAGTGACGATGGTCGAGAATCATGAGCTATTTTAATTAAGGGTGAGCAGTTCCAGGTTCCAGGTTCCTTATAGGTTCCACCTAGAACCTGAAACATACTCTCGAGTATAGATTTCTCATTTTTCAGAACTTGGAACCTATTTATCGGAACATAGAACTTGAAACCTACCCTATTATAAGTTCTAGGGTTGATTCAAAGTATTGACAATTTCTTCTTCTTTTTAAAACTATTTTAACAAATAATGAGCAAGTTTTACTTTGGTGTTTAAACTAATGAGATCATCGGCAAAGTAATTGGTTTGTCTAAGCACATGTTGACAAAGTATTGGGTAAACAAATTTTATAAAAGCTACCAATCTGTTCAGCATTCATTATCTTGTGTAGTATGATAGCACTCTTCATTGTATGATTATATGTAGGTGTCACGAGCCGATTGTTTAAGATCGAGATTGTGCGACGACTTAGACTATTTTGGATCGTTTGGGATCGTTAGATACCTAAGTCAAGCCTTCTTAGGATCAATGATTGCTCACACTCACCTGGATAGTTTAGAGAGAGAACTTCTAGGAGGAAATAAGACTTTGATTACTAGAATAGTTGGAATGCTTGGGTATAATGAGGAGGGATGGCACCCCTTTCTTATATTTGAAGCCCTCAAATTATAATCATTGATCGAGACTACATTCGATAGACGAGATTGCATCTCGCCACCTAACAACTATTGGCATTAAGCTAAGAAAACTCTATTCCAAGGTCGACCTAGATCCTACCTATATTATCAATTGAATGATTCCAATTAATTATCACATTTAATAATCACTACTTACTACTACAATTCATTAACTATAAGTTATTTAGACACATGAAAAATATGAACATTAATAAAACAAAAGTCTCACTCATAAAATGAAAGCTTAGACTAGTAATTCCACATTATATATTCATTATTGAATGTCATGGAATTCGGTGAGAAGACATAGATCAAGAAAAATACAAAAATTTATTCTAGGTTTTATGTTACAGGTTTCAGGCTTTAGGTTTCAGATTTCTCCAACCTAGAACCTGAAATCTATCAATTAAAATAAATTCCTCAATTTTTAGAACTTGGAACATATCATGCATACCTTGAAACCTAGAATAGGACAGGTTTCCGCCAATCTGGTTCTCAAATTGCATGTTTTACCCTAAAACCATCCTAATGTATTGTGGGTTAATTAGAAATTCAAGTGAGATGTGAGAGAACATTTTACTTCTACGAAATAGAGATTTCATTGATACAGGGACTTAACCCTTTGGTTTCCTTTGCTCTTTATTTCCAAAATGTTTTGCAAACATTCTTGATGGAATTTAAATCATAAGCCACCAACATATGATTGATGATCATGCAAATGCGCAAGTAAGAATTTAGTACTTGATAAATCATAGTAGTAATAAATTGCTTAAAGATATAGAAAAACCTTGATGCACTGAGCGACTCAAAAGCAAAGCTGTAGTATCATCTCACAAATCAAGTGTTATTTACATTGTTAACTAAAGACCAAACAATGATTAGTATGATGACCTATGCTAATGCAATTAATTCTTTTTGGGTTTTTCTTTAAAATAAGCATGAATTAATTTCTGTTTTATGTCTATATGAGTTCTAAATTAATATGCATTGATGACTAATATGAAATCTAAATAAAATGCACGCTGTGTTACTTAATAGACATGCAATCTATGTGCAAATCTAATGACATGAAATATCATAAATAATGAAACAATCCTTATTTAAACTCAGAGAGAGATTTTGAATTTTCTTTTCTTATAGAAATGGAGACTAAATTCTAGGACACCTGATGAGTTTTATTAAAATAGCCCAGCATAGCAATGCCGATTATTTTTGGTATTTTCTTTTTTATTGTTTAAAAGAGGGAACTGCCTATAATGACTTTAATAAGAAATAATATAATACTAATCAATGCCTATGCTTAAACATGAGGAATGGATATTTCTTCTGATTTCTAATGAGAAAAGAATACGCAATCTCCTGATTTAAGATATGACGTGAGTTAGATATTTTCACTGCAAGCAAGACAAGTTTCTAAAAAATAAAAGCCCATTGCATAATATAAAAACTCAACCTAACGCTACCCAATCGCTAATGCATTGTAGAGAAACTCATCGATGATTACCGCGATGGACGACTGGACTAGATCGACGCAAAGTCTGGATGAATGGCGACTGGACAGCGTGAAGCAATTTGACAACACATTCTGTTACTTTCACTCGTACTCTTTCCATAGAGCAGAATTCTTTTATTAACAAGATAATTGACCGAAAAATCAAACTATGCACATTGCAACATCTCCAAAAGCGGGGCCCAACAACACATACCGACAAAAGTGGATAAACTCAATTTTCGTATGAGCTTTATTCCTATTTCTTACGATTTTGCTGAGTCATAGGAGCTTTGATCTACTTAATAAGACAATAATTCGGAGGGTTTTCAGAGAAAAGGACAAATTACTTTTCTCTTTCATTTTGCCTTCTTCTCATCTTCATCCTCCACTCTCTTGCGAGAATCGTTCTCACGGTTGCTCACTTCTTTGGGGCTCTCCAGCGCCCTCTTCTCTTGCTCCTCTTCTTCAACCCCATTCGACTCACACTCTTCTCTCAACCCTGCGTACTTCTCGTTCCTCTCCGCTCTCGCCTTCAACACCTCCAGCATCTCGCTCACTGCTTTCTCCTTGTTCCTCCGGTTCTTGATCAGAACTTCGCTCATGTCCGCCGGCGTCATCTTGGCCTTCTCGACCACCTCTCGGAGCTCACTCGCCACTGCCTGACTGAGTTCCTCGCCCTCGCTACCCAGGTAGTTCCGGAGAAGGATCTTGAGCGCTGGGTACGAGCAGTAGCTCATGTAGATGTGCATGTCCATCCGGCCGCTCCGGAGCAATGCCGGGTCGAGCTTGTCGATGTAGTTGGTGGTGAACACGAAGATCCGCTCACTCCCGCAGCACGACCACAGGCCGTCGGTGAAGTTGAGCAGTCCAGATAGGGTCATCGTATTGTTGGTACCGTCCTGGCTGCCCGACGCAGCATTGGGGGCAACAGGGTCCGAGTGGTTTTGAGGCACGGGGGCTTTGGGTGCCTTCGATCTGTTCGACAGATTGACTGTGCAGTCGATGTCCTCGATAACGATGATGGATTTGGAGCTGGTCTTCATCAGGAGTTTCCGGAGCTCAGAATTGGAGGGCACCTCGGTCAGCTCGAGGTCATATATGTCATAGCCGAGGAAATTGGCCATGGCAGCAATCATGCTCGATTTCCCCGTCCCAGGGGGGCCGTAGAGCAGGTAGCCCCGCTTCCAGGCCCGGCCAGTCCCCTGGTAGAAGGCCTGCCCTGCCGCAAAGTCACGGAGGTCCTCCATGATGTCCCTCTTCTTCTCTGGGTCCATGGCCAACGTGTTGAAGGTGCTCGGGTGTTTGAATGGCACCGCTTCCCAAGCGCGGCCCCGGGAATCACTGCGCGAATTAGTATAAATGAGGCGTTCTTGGTTGTTGCGGCGGATGCCATTTGCCTTGTCCATGATGTAGTCTAGGTAGGAGTTGAGGATGAGGCCTTTGTCGCGCTTCCTTATCCGGAGCGTGAAGCTGCGCTTCTCGTCAGGGAGGGGTCGCCATGAGGATGGCTGGGACTGGCGCTGCGTCACCACGTGCTCCCACCGGACGGCAATGCCTTCAAAGACGTCAGTGACGGAGGCATTGTTGGATAGGCCGAAGGTGGTGACGCTAGAGTTGCAGGCGCGGGTGAGGGAGAGGCGGCTGGTGGAGGCAGACGTGGAGGCGAAGGAGCCGAGGTAGAGTTGGATGGCGTTGTAGAGCTCGTTGGTGTTGACACCGTCCATCTCGGCGATGTTGAAGTAGCAGCAGGAGGAGAAACAGCGGAGGGCCTGGCTGAGGAACTTGAGGGAAGCGAACCGAAGCTCCGGCGGGAGCACCGCCTGGAGGAGGGTCTGGCAGAAGGCCAAGATGCCCAGGATGGAGGCCAGGGATGTCCAAGACTCCTTCCTTTCTGCCATTTCTATTTGATCCGTGTCAAAGTTGAGATTTTTACTGGGGAAGAAGGAAGATTGTGAAGAAGAGTTAGGGTCTGGAGGGTGAGGAAGGATGGGGAGTGATGATGAGTATTTATGGAGGGGTTCTGATGTTTCAACGAAGACACGCGTGAGGCTCAATTGTTTAATGATTGTTCATCTTTTTCCCCAGTAAAAATCTCAACTTTATGCCCGATGGGATGTACTAAGTACATTGTACTTTATGTCGTAACCGGTACAGTACTGCAAACTGCAAACTGCAAAGACCACAGAGATCGTTTTTCTTGTTATTCCTTGGGTCTTTTCTTTGTAAATTACCACAAGATTCACCCCGACGAAGGAACGAAAAAGAAGAAGGAGATTTTCAGTAGTTGATTAAAACCAATCATAAGAAATTTATGTCCCTTCTTGGCTCATATAGAATCGCCATCAGATAAAAATAATTATCGCTTCCAAGGAAATAGTATTGGCATGTGATATTGGCAAAAATAATTGTTGGGTGGCATTTTGAGGGACATGTTAGACAGTTGAGAGGATGGAATGAAATTGAGGGCCAAAAATAATTTTGTTTTCTTTTTTCACTCTTAAACTTTAGTTTATTCTTATTTTTCAGAATCAATAATTTGACTCCCATTTAATTCCAAACGCCTCAACATTAGAGTACATAAAATATCAACAAATATAATGATACTGGTCTTTAAACCCAAATTTTTTTCTTTCTTGCAAAATTCTAAAATATTCAAATTTCGGTAAGTTATAAGAAAAATAGTATGTGAATTTACGTGTTTGATAATTTTAAGTTTTAAAGAAGAAACCACCAAGGTGTCCTCACCATTTGGTGGAATTAATAGGTAGTGAACTTCAAACCGAACCGCCTTAGGCTTCAGGAAAAAGCGCGCAAAGTTAAAAGAAAAGATTTCCTAGAAAACGAGAATCTAATATTTTAGAAGATGAGGGGAGGTGATAAGTATAAAAACTCGTTCACTACCCTCCACCTTTTGATTTCGCCTTTTTTTTGGGAGAAGTGAATGTACAGATCGGCAAGTATAAATTATTCAATGAATGTATAAATATCTCGATATGGTGTCGTCATTTGGGATGACAGTGTTTTCATGTCACGTCTTTAGTATGATTGAAAAGAAAATGGGAACAACATTGAACCACACAAGATAAAATTAATAATTGATTGATGACCCATGTTCGGAATTGGTCTCTCACGCCATAATAATGGTTCAATTATTGAAGACTATGGTACTTTCCTTTATTATAAAATGGAAGAGACAGGAGAGGATAGCCACTTAATAGTACTCCCTTAACATTGTCAAATGGGCAGTGTAGTTTTGATAGAGGGTGCGTTTGGTTCAACATTTAGAAAGCCCATTGGTAAAATGCAAAACAGTTTAGCCTAAAGGGCTTTGGGGTAAATGCAAAGACTGTTTGGTAAATTCTACTTTGAGAAGCAACTTTGAAATGAATGCTGTTTGGTAAATTCTGCTTTGAAAAGCTCATTTGTTGATTAATCTAAGCTTTTTAAATTTTACTTGTTTAAAATTTAAAATAATGTGGACTTTTTAAATTTATATTTGGTAATAATGTTAAAGATGTTGTGCAAACAATTTAAAAAATAAAATCTTCTTTCGAATGAAAAAATTCATGTACTCTTTTTCTCAATTATAAGAAGAGTACTTTCATTATAATAAACGAGATAACATATGCTTCAAGGAAAGAAACTTATTATTCTTAAAAATTACAAACATCTTTAACTTCATATATGTTTGAGTAACATAGCTTCGACCCCAAGTCCTTCTGGCTTCATAGGTAAGTGTCCATTCACCATCTCTATTTGACAGACAGATAGTGCTACTTCATCATTAGGCCACAATTCATCAACCTAATCATCTGTTAACTAATGCCTATAGCTTTCGACCCAAAAAAAAACTAATGCATATAGCTTCCTGTGCCTTCTCCCCATAGCCTTATCGTGTTAATATGGTAAAGGCTACTCAGAAATCCAAAGATTTTTCAGATCTTCACAAATTGATAGCGCCAAGCAGTTGTTTTCTTTCAATATCAGGAGGCTCCAGCAGAAATCGAAAGTGCCCAATATGAGCAATCAATGATCTAAATTGGACTATGAACCAACTTGTATGGATGCAACGCCTTCAGTATTTTAGGGTTGAGCAGCAAGCTCATTGTTTTCAATCATTCTCACCCTAAAAATCTCTCCAAACATGCCAATACACGGGCTCTGATGCATAAATGCCCAATAGGTCGGAACGAGTCAATTCTGTTTAAGAATCACCATCAATATCAAAGAAGCACCAAAGGTGCATTATTACCGTAAGCAAGTTCGACCTCCCAAACTTTTAGTTGAAAAATAGTCACATAATGCTAGGTTTTTGACATTTTGAATGAAAATTTAACGAAATTAGGTATAAGAGGCCTATGGAACTACGCATTTCGAGCGACATGGCACTATATATAAAATAGGGGGAGAGAGATCCTCAATTTGCTATATGTAAATTCTATTACCATTAAGCAAAGTTCAATCACAACATCGTCACGTTGCTTGCATGTTGACAAGTTCTCCCAACCCCACTTAAGCTCACGTTCAAAGGAAAAGTTCAATCAATAAGCAAAAGGGGACACGCCTTTCTTCTCCCATCGCCTACTTGTCTCTACACTTGTCAAAATGGGTGCATAACTCATTTATGACCCATTTAATATTTAAATGAGTCATAAATGGGTCTGGCTTTTTTTAGCATAACCCATTTATGACCCATGGGTTATGCTCCCATTTTGACATGTGTACCTATAATGGGTTTAAAATTAAAAAGATCAAAATACATAGATCTTTAATAGGTCAAAGTTTAAATCTACTTAGAACCTAATTACTCTTCAGTCCTCAGAGATAACTCCTCTTCTCTCCTCCCTCAAATCAAAACGAAGAAACATTCATTATCGCACGATAGCTCATCGTCTCGCTCCCACTACTTGTACAACAGCTCCTCTTGCTTGCACGGCGGCGTTGTCGCACATGGTCACCACCATCGTCGGATGGTGACTTGATTAGCCGTCAAAACCCAAGTGAGTCTCATTCACTCATATGTATGTGTGATTTTGAAAAAATAAAAATAATTTAAAATATTTTTTCAATTTTTTTTTAAAAATAAACCCAAATAAGTTTAAAATCTTTTAAAAAGATTATAAGAATAAGCTTTCCTAAGTTTAGCTAGATAGAGAAGTGTTTTAACAATATAAATCGGATTGGGTATGGGTCAAAATTTTTATACTATGCTTAAATAGGTCATAAATAGATTAATGGGTCAATTTGGGTCCGACCATTTATGACCCGACCCAGACTCAACCCAACCCACCCATTTAACAGGTCTACTTGTCTCTTTATAAAATTAGACTTTACACCAAAAGAAACTACCACACCCCACTAACATCCCCACTAACTTAACATGTGCAGCAACAACTCCATAAAAACTGTCACAAACTATTAACACGTGAAAAATACAGCACCATAGAAATTGTCACAGAAAAACACATTTACAGGAGAGAAAATTTGACTCATTCAACACTCCAAACCCCGAAACCAGCTTCTTGTTTTCCTCCATCTCTCTTCTATAACCAGCCTCGCTCCTTTCTGCGTTATTTTTTTCGATTCTCTCCTCTCTCTTTCTCTCTTTCTCAGTTTCTGCTCTCCTCTGCAGATCTCTCTCGCTCGACCCCCTTATTTTTCCAGATCTCCTTTTTCCTCTCTCACCCAGAAAAACCAGCTAGCCTTCTCCTGTCTCTCGATTTTCTTGCTCTCGTCCTCTGAAAATCATCCTCTCCCCGCTCAGATCTGCTTCTGGCTCGTTGCCTCCCTCTACTCAGATCTGAAAATCGTCACCGCCGTGGGAGGGGGATCGCCGGACAAATGGTGTCTTCGAGCGTTGCCCCTGGCCTCCGTTCTCCGTCTGTCTGTGTGGTGTCTTCTGCTGCCTTTCTTTTTTGAAAATCGTCGCTGCCGTCGGAGGGGAGTCGTGTCCAAACGGCCTCCGGTTTCTTTCTGCTCTCGCCGCTCCTCTGTGCGTTCTCTGTCTTTTCCTCCGTGGGTCAGCCTCGTGTCCGAAGATCGCCTCCCTCCATGCTCTCCTCCCTGCTCTCCCAGAAAACCGCCCCCTCTGTCTGCAAATCGTCCCCGTCTCTCTCCTACTGCCCTCGTCAATGCTCTTCTGCGCCTCTAACCGAATTCGGTCCCCCTCTCTCCATGCGACAGCACACACGGCTGACGTCATGGTCCGAGCACGTCGTCCTTCTCTGCGGTGTTTCTCCTGCATGCCCCTGTGTACGCGTGCGTGTGGGGAAGGAGAGAAAATAGGAGGGGAGATGGGCTGGACCGGAAATAAGGAGGTGGGCCGAAAAAAAAAGAAATGAAAAGGAGAGAAAAAGGTGGGCTGGGCTAAAAGGGAAATAGGAGGGTAAGGCTGGGCTTAAGAAAATTAAAAGAGTGGGCTGGACCGAAATTTTTTTTTCGAAAATTTTTTATCAATTTTTTTTTACCTTTTCCTATGAATTAATATGTATTTATATAAGCAAAGTAAATAGGCATTTAAAACAAAAAAGACCAAAAAATCGAATGTCAACATAATCGATGTTCATGCAGTTGTAGGCCCATGTGCAACTAGGATTCAAGTTGATGTAGGAAACACTGGACTTAGTGCACACCAAGAACGTATGAGGGATGCGTTAGTACTAGACTCAAAGAGTCTACAAACACTTTTGCACCACCATGAAGACAAATTCCGTGCACAACATGCATTGGAGAGAAAGGGGCCATGCCGGTCGACTTCAAAGCCAGCAGCAAACCACAACCACGTGTCATGCTTGTCACGACCACCTTTTCCGTCCCAAGAGGCTAAAATATTAGAAGAATCAAAGAAACTAAGATTAGAAACTCGATTATACTAATTAATTACTAATGCCCTTTCGGTAACTAATCTTATTTAATGCCCTTTCATGCATTGTTGAAACAAACTTTTTTTTTTTTGGAAAGTAAAACATATTTTTCGGATTTTTCTGAAAAAAAAAACATTTTTTATTATTTTTTCGAATTTTTTAATATATATTTTTAAAAATATTATTATAATATTAAAAGGAACCGAGTCGGGTTCCCAGGTCGAGATCGACCCGGATCGTCCACCATCAGCCCGAACATGTACCCAGCCCAATATTCTTTAATAAAATACTCCAAGCCCAAAAAAAACAAAGATGAGCCCACTTTTGATTTAAAAGGAATACCCGGCCCGCCAAGCCAAGTGTGGTCCATTAGATCCAAAACCCTAGCCCAGAAACAAAGCGAACCGGGTCGAGCGAACCCACAGGCCGACCCGGTTTCCTCCTCAGCTGCGTCAAAGCCACGGCGACCGAGACGACGACGTCAAGCGTCGCCCCCTCCCCTTCGCTGCGCCGAGGGCTTACCTTGACGCCGTTGCTGGCTGCGTGGAGTGGATGGTCGGTCCACGACCGACCGGTCGTGTCAAGGCAGCAGCCGCTGTTAGCAGGGACCGGTCGAGATGACCTCCTCCTCAGTGGAGACCGAAGGGGGGGGGGGGGGGGGGGGGGGGGGGGGGGGGGGCGAAATGCGTGCGTCGAGTCGGCCAACCGGCCGGCACCCAAGAGTCCCCACACCATAGGTCCGCCTCGACGAGGGACGGCTAGGCACCGGCTGCTCAAATCTAGCCGAAAGAGGCAGAGAAAAGAGTGGGGAAGGAGGCAGGAGGTGAAACCGGCGACGGCGACACACGAAGTAACTCAGTAGGGGGTCGGCGATTCCCTACACGGCTCATGGCATCGGACAGCAGACAAGCTTGGAAACCGAGCTGCCTTCGTCTACCTCGCGCAGCCCCCAATGCCGCGATCCTTAAGGAGCCAACCCCGATTTCAGACCAACAAAAACGATAGAAGGAAAACAGAGCAACACCCACCAGTCGTCGGCTGTCGGCGGTTACCAAGGCTCAAACGCTTTCTCCCTCAGATCTCTCTCAATGTCTCTCTCTTTCTCTTAGATCTGGATTTGTAGAACCTCTGCTCTCACTCTTTCTCAGATCTCTCTCTTTTCTCTTTCCCTCACAGATCTCTCTTCACTGATTTTTCTCCTCCTTCGCTTCTCTTTGTGGTTTCGCCCCCTGCTCGCCCTGATTTCTCTCTCTCAAATCTCTCTGTTCGTCCTTGGCTCCCCTGTAAATCGCCGCCCGCTGGCCTCTATCTATAGGCGAGGAGTCCGGTCGATGGAGGTTCTCCAACCGCCGGCCTTCGACGCGTCGACCGGGCTCCTTCTCGGCCGAACCGGCGTCCCATCAGCCGCCCCCTGCTCTGCATTGAAGACACGTCCAATCCATCCGGGTCATCCGCCGGTCTTTGCACTACTCCACTTGACGGCATTGATGGCGCCCATCCCATCCATCGCCAGCCTACTCCAGCCTCCCTCGTTCTGCTTTGCTCTCCTGTTTCTCGGATGCAAAGAATAGGAAGAAGGGAAGAAGAAGAAGAAGAAAAGGGAGAGGGCTGGGCCGTGAGGGTGAGGGGAGCCAATTGGGCCCGGACCCAAGCGAAACAGAAGAAATAAAAAGGGGGGGGGCCTGGGCGCAAAGGCCCAGCCCACGTGGGCCTCCCTTTTTTTTTTAATAATTATCCGAAAAATAGTGTAAAATAAGGGAAAATAAAACTTAGTAAAGGCAAATAATATTAATACTTAGATGATGCAAAAATCCTTTTTGTTAGGGTCAAATTAGTGACTAATTTTCTAGGCAATTTAAATTTAAATACTCAGTTAAAATTTATATGTCAACAGCTACCCCTCTTTGAAGGTGAGCTCATAGAGGTTGCCTTCATAGATGAACTGATGCCTAAATTTTGTCTTTGTATATGCGGACCAAGTGTCCCATGCAAAAAGTACAATATGACATAATACATACTAAGATGGATAAGAAGATACCTATGCTACTTACCGAGAATGAGTGATTGGGGGTGTGAACCTAAGTTTTTGGCAATTGTCAAGGTATCGCCTTATCTTTCTCAGGGATATTAGTTTATTTACCTGACCACAGGCTACAATAGTAAGTGGCGTCAGTAAAGATGGACTCCGAGCTTTTAAAGCATGTTGTGTTGATGAAGGGAAACTCCGGGCTTCAAAAGCACACTGTATCGATAAAGAGGACTTCAGCCTACTAAAGTACACTGTGTCAACGAGGGGGATTCTGAGCTATAGAAGCACGTCGTGTCGATGAAGGGGACTCCAAGCTACAGAAGCACACCGTGTCGATGAAAGGGACTCCAGGCTACGAAAGCATGCCAGGTCAATGAAGGGGACTTCGAGTTACAGAAGCACGCCGTGTCAATAAGGGGGACTCCGGGCTATAGAAGCACGCCATGTCGATGAAAGGGACTCTAGGCTATGAAAGCACACCAGGTCGATGAGGGGGACTCTGGGCTACAAAAGCACGCCGTATCGATTCCCTTGTGATATTTCTTGGAAAAATACATTGGAGGACACCTGAATAATCACAGTCATCGAAATAGTGCTTAGATGTTCACAAGCACTAACCTTAGAGGATACTTAGACATTCACAGGCATTGAAATAGTATGGAATACCCAGACGGGCAGAAGTATTCAAAGATATAATTTGGGGACAACTTGAGCAAGTTGAGTGCCAGCAATAAGGGAGCATACTTCAATGGCCACAAGCACACAAAGCAATGGAATACCTAAACAATGGCAAGCACTCATAGAAAATGGGATACTTAAATAGTACCAATATCCATACCCTGGATAGTCATAGGAATCTGTACGTAGAGGGCGACTCGAACAGGTCGAGTGTCAATGAGAGAGAGTACCTGGACAGTGGCAAATACTCCAAAATAATGTGATACCTAGACGATCACAAGTATTTATACTCAAAGGACAACTCGAATAAATTGAATGTTGAAGAGAGAGAGAGAGTACCTAGACAGTGGTAGGTACTCTAGGAAATACCTGGTCGACCACAAGCTTCTTGGAAATAGGCGAAGAGATATACTTACCTGATGATATCTCTGCTTTCTAAAAGTGTATCTCCTGTAATGCAAATATGCAATATGTACACATGATTTGTGCATACTGTCAATTTTTCAATTCAAATGAGGTTTATGCATAACAATTTTGTCAATTTGCATAACCAAAGTTCCACTGGGAAAAATTTAGATAGACATTCCATACTCAAAATGTGGATGTCTCGAGCATTGCCAAATGAGGGGCCTCAATCTGAAAGGGCTTTCACTCACTCTCTTTGAAGAGGTTATTTTGTCTTGACCATTAATACGGGATCATAGGAATCTCACCCTTTCACTATCATCACGTCGACAAGGGTCTAAAAATTCTTGTAAATGGTACAACTTTGCCAATTTGGAAGGTCTTTGTTAGGACCGTAATATAGGCTTAGTCAAAGGCTTAGCAAAGGGGACCACGAAGGTCAAGGCTTATAGAAAGAAATGCTACACAATCGTCTTCGAGTTTACAAGTCAAGAACTCTGCGAAAAGAGATAGAACTGATCTTGCTCGTACTTCTTCGAGCGATGCTTATAAACATATGAATTCCTACGTTAATTCAAGTGCCATAGTCGGAAGACACTTTTACAAATGGACACAACATAGATTCAGTTCATGGGTTGAGAAACAAAGGGATTCATAGGCTCAAAAATGTGTATAGGAATTGGTGATCATCTTGATATTGTCACCGGTCTCCTTCCTCATTGACAGGGTTCGTCTTCGTACAAAAACTTCATTGGCAAACAACTTTGCTCAAGCATCACTTTTGGCTTGAGGGTGTTGGCATTGCTTTTACTAGGCATACTGCTTTTTTATGCTCTTAGTTTTCAACGCAATTTTCACATCTATGGGCATTGTCCTTGCTTTTACCAAGCACACTGTTTTTTTTTCATGCCCCTAGATTTCATTCAGGACTATCTTAGACTCTTGGGTCTTTGTCTTCAATCAACGCTTCGGCTCATGCTATTTGAATGATAGCGACTTTTTCTTTGCCCTAATGTGGGGGTTGATATCAACATAAGTTTTTTACAGACTCAATGGGGTTGTACACTGGATAAAATAGAGAGAAAATCGCTCTTTGTCATTCTAGGGCACTTAAATTACCATGAGTGTTCATATGTAATAAAGACACCCAAAGATTGATGCAAATGCGAGCAAGAAAATTTCTCTCCATTTTCTCACCTTGTGATGCCATCCCTTCCTCTAATCTGCCCTAGTGAGGGGTGGTTCTTGACAAGGGTAATATGAAAGAAACTTCACAATGGCATGGAGCTCAAAGGGGTTAGGCAATGGATAACCTGTAGTGTTTAGGGCAGAGAAATGAAATTCCCCTAATCACTTTGGTCATCATACCATTCACAAGAGAATTCTTTACCTTGCGGACATAGAATTTTCTATGCTCACCTCACAAGAGTTTAGTTGGAGGACTGTGTGTAGGATATGGTTTGCCTTTCATCATCCTGATGTTCCTCATTTAGCATGCTCAATCAATCTCACATTGTTTATTGAACTATTTAATTTGATAATCCTCAGTGGAATTAATGACCTAGATAGACAAAAATCATCATGCAAAAACCATTTTGAAAATGTATGAATTGTTGTAAGCATGAAGGAGTTTGTAATCTTAGAATAAACGATTTATCCTACTCAAAACTCCATCAATAGCATGACAGGCATCTATTTAACAAAATTCTCCCCATGGAGGTGTTAAATTTTGAACAAAAATGGGCGTTCATGGATTTCCCTACTCAAAGGGGAATGACACATGAATGATCAGTCAAGATTGAAAATCTAATCCTTGATTGGACGGGCGTGTCTGCTCTTGCCCCTACACAAGAGAAAGTGCATAAATCAATTACTGAGTAGAGCCAAAAGCAAATGCAAATTAAGGCCTGAAAAATTCTTGTCATCCATTTTGGTGATATTTGGGATGCCATTTCATTTGGGAGCATTGATCCAACATTGTCATCAGAGTTTGACGTATCTCTTCCCGCTTTATCGTCCACACCTTTGGCGGATAGATGACCCTACACAGAATAAGAGGGAATGTGTTAGTGTACGAATTTTCCATAGTTGAAAAATTAGAAACGATACAACATTACCCTTTGACTGTTTGCAAATGATTGGATGCATCTAGGGTCCTGAGGCTTAAAGTGAGCATGAGATCCTGAACTTTCGATCTCGGTATGCTAGAAAAAAGCAAAAAGAGAAAAAAACTTATGATCACATGCGGCTATTGTCGCTTCGGGGATTTGAACCCCTGTTCGGACCTTGGCGTTCCATTCTTGGGTACCACTCGGCTAAAGGTGCTAGCAGTGTCCATGGAGCGCATTTTTTTTATTTAAGTGATCTAGCCGCTAAAATGACATGTCTTCTTACACCAAGTCAGGTGAATTTAACATAGGTCATCTCCAGGTGCTTGGCTGACCAGTATCGGTTTGCTCGAATTAACCTTTCAAGTCAGTTTTCTTTTTTCCTTTTATTTTTTAATGCCGATGCTTCCTATCAAAAATAGGGAAAATGTATTAGGAATGAAGTTGGATGGGGGTATTGGAAACGATACCAAGTTACCCTTTTGCAAAGTTTGCATTTGATGACTTATTGGCATATCTTGAATGTTGATGATTGCCATGGTCTTCCCATGACTGGGCACTTCATTTTGGTTGGCCCTCTTTGCCTATGGCCCTAGACGATTGGCTGATGATGGTTGCTCCATCTTCAACACCTTCCTTCTATGAAAATCTGTCCTCTCTTTTTTGGACATCAGCAACATTGGGCAAGGTCATGTACCTCAGGCTTTTATGGAATCTAAGATGGACAATCAAGACCTCCAGTTTTTTGTCGATAATTGCTTCTTCACAAAGCATGTTCTGGAATGAAAGTCATCATCTGGAACAAGTGGTTAAAAGTTGCCTCAACTACTTGAATTTTCTCCCTATTGATAGTAGCCAATTCAAATGGGGAAATGAAGGAGTTCATTTTCCATGCTTTCCAATCTGTCAAAGTTGAACATCCTGCCTATGAAATTGCAATGCTTGACCTCCTGGAATATGTTGCGCGAAGGAACTACTGCTTAGGCTGGCACTGATGGGAGGTAACCTGTGAAGAGTTTTAGGGAAAGCTTGCTAAGATAACTCGAGAGATGGGGGAGACCAAAAGCAGCATGGAGGAAATGTCTCAAGAAGCTTTTCTTGAGCTACTATGATTTGCATGTTTCAAGTTTGATCGTGTGCATATACCTATTACGTTTTGTCTTTTATTCCCTGCAAATGAAAAGGAAGAAAGCGTCATTCCTAAAATCATATTAGGAAGCTAGACATACCTTTTTATAAACGGAGTAATATTTTTTGTTTTCCCCAGTTTTCTTGAAGAATTCTCCTGAATTTGTTGAGTCCACATCCTTGGGACCTGATGTACTGGTTTCAAATGCCCCTTTTTTCAAGGGGATGGCGTTCTGGCATACGAAATAAGTAAGTCAGAAAAACATACAAGGTTAAATTTGACACATTTTTTGGAAAATTCTTTTTTTTCAATGAAATTCTTTTGTTTTCATAATGATGTTTTGGAGGAAGCATGAGGAAGCCTAGCCCTCAAGATTCTCCTCAGATATGATATTTTCTTTTCATGGTTGATAGCATCACCGAGCCAGTTTGGTATACTTCAACATGCCCTCAAAATTGGGAATAAACTTGTAATTTCATTTAGTAGAATCAAATGAATTACATTTTTTGGAATGGGAAAATGCAAACAAACACACCTAAAGGACAAAAGCAATAATTGAAGTCTTGGAAAGCACTTGAAATCCTAGAAAACACAAAAAGACTCATTCATAGAGGAGTATGAGAATAAGAACTTCTTCATTTTGTGATGAAGTTTACGGCTCTGTCACAACTGGGTAGAGGGTTGTTCTGGACATTTGGCTGACTATTGCTGAAGGAGAAAGCCTTTGTATCCAAGAGGTCTTGGATCTTGTGCTTTAGAACATAGCAACCATCAGTGGAGTGGCCAACTTCTCCCATATGATAGTCACATTTCTCAAAGGGATTATATGTAGAATAATGCTCAGGATTTGGTCGCTTTGGCTCGGTAGAGAGTAATCCTCTTTTTTGGAGAATAGGTAAGACTTTGGACAGAGCTCCAGGGAGAGGGCTGAATTGTCTTTTAATATTTCGTTGTCGACCAAAGAATTGACCTTCCCCACCTTGTTGCTTGGTAGGATTTTGAAGTGCCAGAGTGCGATCATGGTTCGGTTGGGAATAAGCCACATTAATCCCAGCTTCGAGCTCTCTATGTTTCCTTGGGGTAAATGTTTTGCTTGCAGAGGCTGGCTCGTTAAACCATCCATCTCTCAACCCGATCTCAATCTGCTCCCCTACTGGAATGAGTTGATTAAATGATTCATAGATCATGGTTACCATTCAATTGTGGTACTCATAGGGGAGAGTTTTGATAAACATCTTCCTCAACTCAAAATCGGTCGGTTTAGGACTAATTTGGGCGGCTAGATTCCTCCATCTGATGGTATACTCTTTGAAAGACTCAGACCTTTTCTTCTTGGTACGCTCAAGATCCTCACGAGAAGGGGTAATGTCCATTATGAACTTGTATTGCTTGAGAAATGCCTCACTCAACTTGCCCCACGTTTCGAGGAGGTTCATATTCTTCGTGATGTACTGTCTCAAAGCAGGGCCTACTAAGCTTGATTGGAATAACTGGATCATCAAGGGTGCATTATTGACATATTGAGTCATTCGAACCAAGTAATTTGTAAATGAGTCCTTGGGCAAGTCATGCCATCATACTTCTCCAGCTGGAGCATTTTGATCTTTGAATAGACAGAAAGGTCCGTCGGAGTAGGATCTTGAAGGCCTTGCAGTTGTTTCAACCTCTCTTCAAGCTTCTCAAGGCGTTTTTCATGCTCGGTTTTAGACATGCTATCAAGCTTAGATTTCTCAATCGTAATCTGAGGCAGATCATCCTCCAATTCAGGCATGTCATCATTAATAATTACGTCGTGACTATTGCCAGCAGCTGGTGGCGATAGTACCACTTCAATTGGTGGCAGAGTAGGAGTAAGCTTGGTCTGAACAACGTCCATTTGCTTTAAGAGTTGTTAGAGTAAGCTTGGTCTGAACAATGTCCATCTTCCATGTTTGCAATGCGGTTTGGCATATTTTCTTTAGCCATTCTCGCTCTCATTACTGAGCGAGTTTGGATCGGCGATTGTGGATGTTCCATAATCTATGTTCATAAGATGAAGTGCGATAAGTATAAAATTTCAAAAAGGATCAGTCCATGACTTAGTCTAGTTTTGTCCTGTAAGCTTTCATTCCCCTCTTTTATGCCATTCACCTTCCTTTTTGAAAATGATGAGCATTTTCTCAGATAATAATGAAAATAACGATATGCTTGAGTGACTAAAGGCATAAATCAAAAGTAAATTATTTGTAAAACTTTTCACCATTTTTCGACAATTATTTCCAAATGACCATGGTATTAAATCCTAGACTAATCATAGACCAACCAAGACATACAAGAAAGTAAATGGATTGCAAAGTGCAAATAAAAAAATTTACTTAAGTAGAGAAAATCGATGATAATCACATAGACATAATGAAATTAAGAGGAAATTGCAAAAGCACATGTGCATGATAGGTGCAGTTTGATTTCTAACTAGAAAGGTATAATGAGAGTAAGAGGTAATCTAACCGCCGTAGTCTCGCATTCGTGCCAAATCCTCTCAACCTCATCTCTACCTAAAATTTCGGGGAAAATAAAGACAGCCTCTACATCGCAGTCTCGTGTCCAAGGCAGTATCTTTCTTAATACCATCCTAAAATATCCTATAACGGCCTAGGTTTGGCGGCAGGGTTGTGTATGCTACCGTGTAGTGCTAAAACATTTAAAGCATGCACAATAATTTATACAGGAAAATTTATTTCAACAAAATTAATATTTACCTACAAGAAAAAAAATACCCAAGTTAGGAAAACATTTAAACAAGACAAAATGGCCTAAGTCCACAAAAAAATGTCCCTAGCGGAGTCGCCAAGCTATCGCAACCTCCTTTTCCGTCCTGGGAGGCTAATAGCTCGGCTAAGTGCCTTTATCAGGGTTTTAGCTTGGGCTCTTCCAAGCCCACCAATTCACCACTTAAATTTTGAGTTTTTAACCTGCAATTCAATTTCATTTAAAAAAGGAGTTGCCACTAATCGGTTTGAGGTGGATCGATTAGAAATCTAAGTAAAATATTGAGAGAAATATTTTACTCCTGCACAACCAAAGAAACTAGGATCGGGGACTTGATTACACTAGTTAATCACTAATGCCATTCCAGTACCTAATCTTGTTTAAACCCTTAGGTTTAATACTCTTTTTGAATTTTTAAGGATTTTTCCATGCATTGTTGAAACAAACATTTTTTTTTCAGAAAGTAAAACATATTTTTCTGATTTTTCTGAAAAAAAAAAGCATTTTTTTTATTTTTTTGAATTTTTTAATGCATATATTTTAAAACATTATTATAATATTAAAAGGAACCAGGTTGGGATCGACCCGGATCGTCCACTATTAGCCCGAACATGGACCCAGCCCAATATTCTTTAATAAAATACTCCAAGCCCAAAAAAAACAAAGCTGAGCCCACTTTTGATTTAAAAGGAATACCTGGCCCACCAAGCCAAGTGTGGTCTATTAGATCCAAAACCCTAGCCCAGAAACAAAGCGAACTAGGTTGGGTGAACCCACGGGCCGACCCGGTTTCCTTCTCAACTACGTCTCAGCCATGGCGATCGAGACAACGACATCAAGCGTCGCCCCCTAGCCTTCGTTGCATCGATAGCTTACCTTGATGCTGTTGTTGGCTATGTGGAGTGGATGGTCGGTCCACGACTGACTGGTTGTGTCAAGGCAGCAGCGGCTGTTAGCAGGGACCAGTCGAGATGACCTACTCCTCAGCGAAGACCGAAGGCAGCCAATGGGGGGGCGAAATGTGTGCGTCGAGCCGGCCAACCGGTCAGCACCCAAGAGTCCTCACATCATAGGTCCGCCTCGATGAGGGACGGTTGGGCACCGACGGCTCAAATCTGGCCGAAAGAGGCAGAGAAAAGAGTGGGGAAAGAGGCAGGAGGTGAAACCGGCGACGGCAATACACGCAGCAACTCAGTAGGGGGTTGGCAAAGGTTTCCCTACGCAGCTCATGGCGTCGGACAGTGGATAAGCTTAGAAACCGAGCTGCCTTCGTCTGCCTCGCGCAGCCCCCGATGCCGCGATCCTTGGGGAGCTGATGTAAGAATTATTGTGGTTCACATGATATGATTTATTATATGGTTTAATAATTAATGCTATAAAAATAACTATTGGTTATGAAAAGTTGCGACTCTAATAAAACGAAATGGTATAATCCTTAAGGGAAGTTATTACTCTTCTGAAGAGGTGCGACTTTTATGAAAGTTAAAAGGCACTTCAATGGAAGGCACTTGTTGATAGAATGTATAAATAGAGTCCAGTCCTCTCTCCACCCACATGAACAATAATAATTGAAAAGAACTCAGTATTCTCTCATCTATCGATAGAATACATTAAAGAATAGTGGGTTAAAGGAGAGAAATCGAATTTCTTCATTTGATTCGAGTTCTTCGGTTTCCATAACGATTATCTTCAAGGGTAATGCTATGGATAAATATACATCTTCATCTATTTGTGAAAATCATGAAGATCAACGATTACTGATTTTCAAATTTCAGAATTAAAGAATTACATGTATTTTCTAACAATTGGTATCAGAGTAAGGTTTATGATCTCATGATTTTTCCGTTTATTGAAATATTATGATTTATGTATGATGATTCATCGAACGATCTTATTCATACTATTTGTTATTGTTGTTGAAATGTTTTCGGAGGGTTTTGTCGTAGCAAATCCGAATGATGGAACGTTTTCATGGAGAAAGGACAAAAATGGAGGAATTTAGCGAAAACAGGGCAAAAAAAAAAAAATGGCAGGCGTGGGCACGTGCATTGCATGCTTGGCAGCAAAGGCGCCTGCACTGCATGTGCCTGCTACCCTCCAATTACGCTAATTACAGTTTTGCCCTCTCTTTGATGGTTATTTACAGTTATGCCTCTTGTCACTTCAAAAATTACAGTTTTGTATCTACGCTATTTATTTACTGTTCTACCCCTGTTTATTTATAATTATGATTCTGCCCTTGTTGATTATTTACCATTTTGCCCCTAGATTTTATATTTATAATTTTTCCCTTATGGAATTATAATTTTACGATTTTGCCCTTATGCTTTGATTACGGTTTTGTCCTTGTGTGCAATTTGGTAAATATTTGTATATTACAATATTAAAAATTCATATTATGAATGGTTTGTTAGTCACCAAAGTGGCCAAACCTTGAAGTCTTTTGAATTTTTGATATTGTAAATTGTTTTATTCAATTACCCATGATCAATTGATGCTATATATGAAATTGATATGTTTCATATCATTATTGGTGTTATGGGTATATTGAAAGTCATTTATTATAAGAACTTAGGAATTAACCCAAAGGTTAATTATTTTCTTATAATTCATGAACATGATAATTGGTAATTAATATGACTTGTTAAATTTGTTTGTAAATCCAAAGATAACAAATAAATTTTAATAAGATATATTTACAATTACCCAATAAAATTTATTAGCATCATTATAGTTTATATATATATATCATTGGATCGCCCGAAAGAGAACTATGATGTACATGTGTAGTTTAGTTTGAATCTGATTAGGTGATATTCTCAAGGCATTAATGTATGAGTATTTTCTTGCATATTTGCAGTATCTGTACCTGTTTCACTTCACTTGCATAGTTCGTCTGTTCCCTTATTCAATATGATGAATTTTCCTGATTGGAGTGAACAAGTCCAGTTTCACTTAAGTGTCATGGATCTTGATTTAGCGCTTTAAGTTGAGAAACCAGTTATTATTACTGATGAAAGTAGCGATGATGAAAAGTCTTTCCATAAAACTTGGGAAATATCGAACAGATTAAGCTTAATGTTAATACGAATGACAGTTGCAAACAACTTAAAGGCTTCTCTTCCCAAGACTAACAATGCTAAGGAATTTATAAAATTTGTGGAAGAGCGTTCTCAAATTGCTGATAAGTCACTTTTTGATATATTGATGAGCACACTAACCACCATGAAGTATGATGGTTCACGTACCATGCATGAGCATATACTTAAGATGACAAGTTTAGCAGCAAAGTTAAGGATTTTAGGAATGAACGTGGATGAGTACTTTTTAGTATAATTTATACTTAATTCATTGCCTCATGAGCAATCAAATGAATTACAACGCTATAAAGGATAAGTGGAATGTGAATGAATTGGCCAGTATGCTAGTTCAAGAGGAAACAAGGATTAAGAATCAAGAGGCTCATTCTATTCATCTCTCAAGTCATCAAGAAACTCAAAGGAATTTCAAAAGGAAAGGTGGAAGGAGCAAGAAGAAAGGATTACACGTCCTGAATGACTCTTCAAAGGCTTCTCAAATCCACAAGAAAGAACACAATCTTATTAAGTGTCATTTTTATAACAAAATTGGATAATTGAAGAAAGATTGTCTGAAACGTAAGGCTTGGTTCGGAAAAAAAGGTAAGCCATGTGCTTTAGTATGTTTTGAATCAAACTTTATTGAAGTTTCTCATAATACTTGGTAGATTGATTCTAGTGCCACCATTCATGTGTCAAATACAATGCAGTGATTTCTTACGATCTAAACCATAAAGCCAAATGAAAGTTATGTGATTACAGGGAACAGAAACAAAGCTCCAGTTGAAGGCATTGGCACTTACCATTTGATTTTAGATACTGGGCATTATTTGGATTTGTTTCGAACCCTTTATGTACCTACATTTTCTTGCAATTTAGTTTCTTTGCGAAGACTTGATGTATCGGGATTTTATTGTAAGTTTGGTTTTGGATCTTTCAGTTTATTTAAAAGTGATACTTTTATTGGAACTAGAACTTTATGTGATGGTCTCTACAAATTCAGATTTGATAATACTTTTGTTGAGCATTAATGACATTGCATCATAATGTTGGCACTAAATGAAGTTTGGTGAATGAGAATTCTATTTACTTGTAGTATAAACATTTGCGTCATAAATCCAAGGAAAGAATGCAAAAATTAGTGAAAAATGAAATTTTTCTGAATTTGGATTTTATTGATCTTGGAGTGTGTATTGATTATATTAAAGGCAAACAAACAAAGCACACTAAGAAATGTGCCACAAGAAGCATAGAGTTTCTTGAAATTATACATATTGACATATGTGGTCCTTTTGATGTTCCATCTTTTGGTAAGGAAAGCTATTTCATCACCCTTATTGATGATTTTTCATGTTATGGTTATATTTATCTATTGCATGATAAGTTTCAATTAGTTAATGCACTTGAAGTGTATATTAAAGAGGTTGATAGACAATTAGATAGAAATGTAAAAATAGTAAGATAGGATAGAGGTGGTGAATATTATGGAAAGTATGATGAATTGGGACAATATCTAGGTCAATTTGCTAAATTCCTTGAAAGACATGGCATTTGTGCTTAATACACAATGCCGGGTACACCACAACAAAATGATGTAATAGAAATGCATAATCGTACTTTAATGAAAATGGTTAGAAGTATGATGAGTCATTCATATTTACCCTTGTCTTTGTGGATGTATGCTTTAAAAACTTCTATGTATTTATTAACAGGGTTCCTAGTAAGGCAGTTCCAAATACTCCTTTTGAACTGTGGACAGGAAAGAAACCTAGTTTACAGACACACGAACCCTAGGAGTGCTAAAAGTTGGCATGGAGGGACACTTAAGTGCCAAAATCGGAGCAAAATAGATCACTTAAGTACCAAATCCGGCCAAATTGCCACGTGTCCATTTTCCGGCGACTTCATTTGCTGACGGAGCATTTTTTTCAAAATAAAAATTCCACGTGGCAATTTTAATAAAAAAAATTGTCCACGTCAGATTTAAAAAAAATTAAAATTGATTTTATTAAAAAAAAAAAAAAAGTGCGAGGGGAAATCGGCGAGGGCTATGCAGCCCTCGTCGCCACCGCCCCGCCGTCGCCGGGAAAGGCCGGTGACGGTGGGCGAGGGTCGGCTGGGGACACTGGGTCACGGCCAGTGCCCGGTGACATCGGCCGACCTGCGGCGAGAGCCCGCAGGCCCTCGCCCAGATCCGGAGCAAGGGTCGCAACCCTACCCTAGATCCGGCGAGGGCCGTCGGCCCTCGCCGCAGGCCGGCTGGGGCCCGGCGACCCCGATCGACCCTCGCCCACTGTCGCCGGCCCTTCCTAGCGACGGCGGGGTGGCGACGGTGGCGGTGGTGAGAGCTGCACAGCCCTCGCCGATTTCCCCTCCCCCCCCCCCTTTTTTTTAATTAATCAATTTTAAAATATTTTATTTTTAAAATTATTTAAAATTATTTAATTAATAATTTTAAAAATCTACATCAGCACAAAAACGACGTCGTTTTGCGCTAATTTTTCATCATTTCAATTTCCGGCGAGCCACGTAGGATTTCCGGTAGGGTTCCAGCGACTTGGCACTTAAGTGATCCATTTTTTTGAAAAGTGGCACTTAAGTGATCCATTTTTTTGAAAAGTGGCACTTAAGTGTACCATTTGTAAGTTTTGGCACTTAAGTGTCCTTTTCCCATAGTTTACAACACCTACATGTTTGGGGTTGTCTGGCAAAAGTAATAATTTACAATACACATGAAAGGAAATTTGATTCAAGAACGACCGGTGGTTATTTCATTAGTTATGCAAAGAAATCCAAAAGGTATAAATTTTATTATCCTAATCATAGTACAAGAATTGTTGAATCTAGAAATGCTAGGTTCATTGAGAATGGTGACATCAGTGGGAGTGAAAGAGTGCGTGATGCTTGCATTGTAGAAGTTCCTATACCCAAAACTTCTAAAGTTGTTGTTCCTGATATTATAATTCAACCTTACAATAATCGAGAACGATAAATTAATGAACAAACCTCCATAATGGAGATGTCAATATTGAACCTCCAATAGTCGAGTCACAAGAAATAGCATTAAGAAGATCTTAAAGAGAAATGAGATCGGCTATTTCTGATGACTATATGGTTTATCTACAAGAGTCATAAATTGACTTAGGAATTGGAAATGATCCAGGTTCATTTTCCCAAGCCATGGAATGTGAAGATTCTAATGAATTGTTTAATGCCGTGGAAGAAGAGTTAAAATCCATGCATCAAAATAAAGTCTAGGATCTTGTTGAATTGCCTAAAGGATGTAAAAATGTCGAGTGTAAATGGGTCTTTAAAACCAAGCGCGACTCAAAAGGCAATATTGAACGACATGAAGCCAGACTTGTTGCAAAGGGTTTTTACGCAAAAAGAAGGCATTGAATATAAAGAGACATTTTCACCAGTCTCTAAGAAGGACTCACTTAGAATCATTATGACTTCGGTGGCTCATTATGACTTGGAGTTACACCAAATGGATGTAAAAACCATATTTCTTAATGGGAATTTAGAAGAAGAGGTTTATATGGACGAAGCCGAAGGCTTTTCAGTTAAAAGAAAGTAACACATGGTATGTAAATTAAAGAAGTCAATATATAGACTTAAATAAGCTTCCCGACAATGGTATCTTAAGTTTAACGATACCATAACTTCATTTGGATTTAAGGAAAACACCATTGATCAGTGCATATATATGAAGATTAGTGGGAGCAAGTTTATTTTTCTAGTTCTATATACTGATGATATTATGCTTGCTACTAAATAATCTTTGTTTGTTACATGAAACTAAGAAGTTTCTCTCTAAGAATTTCGAAATGAAGGATATGGGAGAGGCAACATATGTGATAGGAATAGAAATATTCCATGATAGATCACAAAGATTGTTAGGGTTGTCTCAGAAAGCCTATATTGAGAAAATTTTAGAGAGATTCAATATGAGTAAATGTTCAGTAGGAATAGTTCCAATTCAGAAAGGTGACAAATTTAATCTTATGCAATGTCCGAAAATGAATTGGAATGAGAACATATGAAAAATATTCCTTATGCATTTGTTATGGGGAGCTTAATGTATGCACAAACTTGTACCAGACCAAACATCAGTTTTGCAGGAGGAATGCTGGGCAGGTATCAAAGTAATCCTATAATGGATCATTGGAAAGCTACAAAGAAAGTTCTTAGATACTTGCAAGGAATGAAGAATCATATGCTCACTTATAAAAGATCTGATCATCTTGAGGTAATTGGATATTCAGATTCAAACTTAGTTGGATGTGCCGATACAAGAAAATTAACATTTGATTACTTGTTTCTTCTGGCTAGAGGGGCAATTTCATGGAAGAGTGCGAAGCAGTAAGTTATTACTACATCCACTATGGAGGCTAAATTTGTGGCATGCTTTGAGGCCATTATTCATGGATTATGGTTGTGGAATTTTATTTTAGGACTTGTGATTATCGACAGTATCGTTAAGCCATTGAAAATTTATGGTGATAACTCTGCAGTAGTTTTCTTCTTTAAGAACGACAAGTATTCTAATGGTGCTAAGCATATGGAGATTAAATACTTGTCAGTTAAAGAAGAAGTTTAGAAACAAATAGTGTCAATTGAGCACGTTAATACCAATCTTATGATAGCATATCCCTTAACAAAATGACTGCCGCCCAAAACATTTAATGAGCATGTTGAAAAGATGGGCATTATTGGACGTCATTAATGTTTGTATTATGATTGTATTAAGTTTATATATTTGACACTCTGAGCTCATTTATGTGTTTATGATATTTCCTGTTTTCTATTTAGTATACATTATGGATATAGATGAATGTTAAACAGGATAGTCTTTAAAGAGACATTATAGTTGAACTATTACTGTACTTCTCATTTATGGATCATGTTAAGTAGAGAGCTATAGTTGTAGTACATAGAAGGAACTATGTTGATTAATGACATACAATCGCTATGACTCGTATTAGTTTTCTTTACTTAATTGATTATTATGTGATTACCAATTTAATGAAAATTTATAGCATAATGTTATCGTGCACATTATAGTCTTTATTAAACCATGAAAGGAAGATCATATGGGCCAAGTGGGAGAATGTAAGAATTATTGTGACCCACATGATATGATTTATTATATGGTTTAATAATTAATGCTATAAAAATAACTATTGGTTACGAGAAATTGCGACTCTAATAAAATGAAATGGTATAATCCTTAAGGGAAGTTACTGCTCTTCTGAAGAGGTGTGACTCTTATAGAAATTAAAGTGCGCTTTGATATAAGACATCTGTTAATAGAATGTATAAATAGAGTTTATTCCTCTCTCCACCCACATAAACAACAATAACTGAAAAGAACTCAGTATTCTCTCATCCATCGATAGAATATATTAAAGAATAGTGGGTTAAGGGAGAGAAATCGGATTTCTTCATTTGGTTCGAGTTCTTCAATTTTCCACAATGATTATCTTCAAGGGTAATGCTATGGATAAAGGTATGTCTTCATCTATTTGTGAAAATCATGAAGATCAACGATTACTGATTTCTGAATTTCAACATTAAAGAATTACATATATTTTCTAACAGCCGACCCCAATTTTAGACCAACAAAAACGACAGAAGGAAAACAGAGCGACACCCACCAATCGTCGGCTGTCGGTAGTTACCGAGGCTCAAACGCTTTCTCCCTTAGATCTCTCTCGATGTCTCTCTCTTTCTCTCAGATCTGGATTTGCAAAACCTCTTCTCTCACTCTTTCTCAGATCTCTCTCTTTTTTCTCTCCCTCATAGATCTCTCTTCACTGATTTTTCTCCTTCTTCGCTCCTCTTTGTGGCTTTGCCCCCTGCTTGCCCCGATTTCTCTCTCTCTCAGATCTCTTTGTTTGTCCTTGGCTCCCCTGTAAATTGCTGCCCGCTAGCCTCTATTTATAGGCAAGACGTCTGGTCGACGGAGGTGCTCCAACCGTCGGCCTTTGATGTGTCGACCGGGCTCCTTCTCAGTCGAACCAGCGTCCCTTCAGCCGCCCCCCGCTCTGCATTGAAGACACGTCCTATCCATTCGAGTCATCCACTAGTCTTTGCGCTGCTCCACTTGATGGCATTAATGGCGCCCATCCCATCCATCGCCGGCCTACTCCAGCCCCCTCGTTCTGCTTTGCTCTCTTGTTTCTCAGATGCAAAGAAAAAGAAGGGAAGAAGAAGAAGAAAAAAAAAAGGGAGAGGGCTGGGCCGCGAGGGTGAGGGGGGCCAATTGGGTTCGGACCCAAGCGAAACAGAAGAAATAAAAGTGGGGGCAGGGCGCAAAGGCCTAGCCCACGTGGGCCTCTTTTTTTTAATAATTATCCAAAAAATAGTGTAAAATAAGGGAAAATAAAACTTAGTAAAAGCAAATAATATTAATATTTAGGTGATGCAAAAATCCTTTTTGTTAGGGCCAAATTAGTCCCTAATTTTCTAGGTAATTTAAATTTAAATACTCAGTCAAAATTTAGATGTCAACAACGCTTTGAGAGAGAAGAGACACACACCCATTTTGGACTCAATAAGTGAGTGCGTGTTTCTCTTTCCCTTCTCCATTTTTCTTTTCTTGGAAGTTTCCTGGACCATGGCTGGTCCGTCGATTTTGCGAGGTGTCTCGCACGAAGCTGTTTCACGATGGATTTACTTAATAAGAACAAAAGAGGGGTCTGATTGGCCCCTCCACCTCCGGTCGAAATCTAAGGTCTGCATCAGCAGCATCCAATCACTCTGATGTTTCAGTGAAGGGCGTCGAGAAAATGAGAGAATACAGGCAAGAAAAACAAATCTCGAAAAAGCTTGAGAGAGAAGGAGAGGAGGTTGAAGAAGACGAGTCTCTTATCATTCAAAAGGGAAAAGCGTTTGAAAAGGAACTCAGAGGTGATGAGAGGAGGCGATACAGATCAAAACTCAGTTCCACCCACACCACCCGGCTTCCTTCTGCTTTTGTCTTGTTTCTCTAAGGGGGAGAAGCAGCGAATGTCCGGATCGGCCAAATATGAATCATTCGATGAATACGTAGGTATCTCGGACATGGTGTTATCATTTGGTACGACGTATGTTTCCATGTCCCGTCCTTTTGCATGCCGACAAGCTCTCTCAACCCCATGTTCGTAAGAAACGTTGAATCGGTCAGCAGCAAGGGACAAAATTTTCTCCTCTCGCCGACTTCTCTCTTTATCGAATAAGTCTCCTATTTCCTTTTGAATAGAAATTTGATCTGAAACCATCTTATTTTTTATAGTGCGTCTTTTGCGAAAGGTGAAACCATTCTTATAAAGTAAAACCTAAAAGAAAATAATTATATAAAGCCATTATGTAAAAATTTATTTCTTTAAAATGAATATAAGTTTATTATTTGATAAGTTGAAAAATTGTTACAACCCTATTATCCACTGGGAGACTTTAAGAAATACAAATTGCATAAAGATTCTAAGGTTTCCGAGCCCCTGAAAGTCTTTGGATATCTTGTTGATCGTGATTATGTTTGCATTTTTTATAGGTGCCTAGAAGTAACAATATTCATGCAATTGTTGGTCAGAAAAATTGTCCAAAAAATCTTAAATTTATCGTATTTTTATTAATTTAGTTCTAAATATTTTTTCATTTTGTCAATTGAATCGATCTATCTAATTTTGGCCCAAAATCGCCGACATGAACACCAGTTGTCCTACGTGACACGGCTAATATTGACATTAATAATTTTTTATAATATTTTGATATTTTTTTCAAATCAATTTGTAATTTTTCTGATTTTTTTTCTGCCTTTCTTCTCTCCTCACCAGACCCTTGCTTGGCTGGGCCAAGGCGGCCTCCCTGGTGTCGCCTGGGCGAGGGCCCCGCCACCGATTCATGGGTTCGAGCAGTTTTATTGGAAGAAACGGGTTTATTTCGAATGTCTGGTGAAGAATCGCCTTCTAGGTTTTTGGGTCTCCAAAGGTTTCGAAGATGTCAAAGCCTACATCTCGGCGAATGAGGGGGAAGGGTCGCTGCCTTGGGATGGGTTTAGTCATGTGTCATTGATCTTGTGCAAAATGGAAACAAAACATTTCGACAAAATCATCTCGAATCATTTGAACTGGATTAGCCAAAACTCGGAAATCTCGTGCAGAACTGCCATGACATATTTCACTCACCAAAGAAATTTCTCTGCAAGCAGTGAAAGCAGCAACAATGTGAAATGAGCCAAAGCCTCCAGATTTTCCCATTTGAAGGCAACACAAATCCTCTTCTGCCTCCGTAGTCAGTCCCCACCAAACCCCACCTCTTCTCTGATTTACATGGATGAAAAGATGATGAGAGAGAGAGAGAGAGAGAGAGAGAGAGAGAGAGAGAGAGAGAGAGATGGAATGAATACAAGCGAAGTGTGCATATTCGGTTTGATTTTTTGAGCGACGTCTAGCGAGACACGAATTCAATACTGGTCCGCGAATGCATGAAGGACACGAAAACGAACACGACGAAGCCATTCACGCTGCTCTCCTTCGTTGTGCTGGAGTCCGAGACGGGACCTTGACCGCGATTAAGGCACTCTTCCCAGCCGCAACAAGTATTCGTCTAAGTACTTCTTTGGGCTTGGCCAACCCTCGCCGGGCCTCACTAGGGCCAGAGTGAGCATTGATAAGGGCCCCCTTGCTAGATCTAGCAAAGGGAGCTCGCCTTCACCTTGGTGAGGCCACACCACGTAGGATAATCAACATTTACATCAACAATTTCCAGCCAAAATTATTTGGATTAACTCACTTGAAAAAACGTGAAAAGATTTATGATTCAATTGGCAAAATTAAAAAGCTTATAGGTTTAAAACTTTTTGAACAACTTTCCCGATATTGGTCCATCTTCATCTAGGATTCAAGTTCATTTTGGAAACATTGGACCTAATGCAAGCCAAGTACTTGTGAGGGATGTGTTAGGGCTACACTCGAGTTTCTACGAAGGTTTCTGCACCACCGTCAAGACAAAAGCGTTGGATTGCATATGTTGATAGAGAGTCTGTTTTAGGACATGAAAGCTGGATTTTAGTCTATGAACCTTTTCCTCATTTGCCGTAGATGGATCGTGCTCTAAATGAAGACAAACAACTTTGGGAAAGACGATGTACATGTGCTGATTTAGCACCTATACACTAACACATGGGCTGCTGACACATAAACAGCTATGCTAACACCACAGTATAGTCAACGTATGAACCAAGCAAACTTGCCTAGCTCTCTTCCATACATGTTCAGATCAAAACTTTCTGGATAGTTGTAAAACAAAATCAATGCACACCAATTCGGGCGTTAGTTCACAACATTCTTGTCAAGAAAGAAGATTTTATATTTTCACTTCTTATAGAAGTGAAGACTAAATTCTTGGGCAACTAACAATGCAATCCTAATTATTTTTTGTATTTTCTTTTTATGATTTAAAATAGGGAGCTGCCTATGATGACTTTAACCAATTAAGAAATAATATATACTAATCAATTCCTATGCTTAAACATGAAGAATAAATATTTCTTTTAATTTCCAATGAGAAAAGAATATGCAGTTTTCTAATGCAAGATATGACATGAGATCTTCTTCTTCTTTTTTTGTCATGAAAATACTTCATTGATCATCATCGAGGGGAAAAAGTACATTCATTTCGAAAGTCTAAGCATAAAAGCGAAAATAGCGAGTGTGGAGGCATCAACACCCAATTGTGAGGGAGTCTTTTGGCTCGATGGGTTTTGGCTACCCAATCCGCTGCCATGTTAGTACCTCTCAGTTTGAAAATTAATTGGACTTGTGGAAGTTGGCCCAGCAGCTATCTGCAGTCCTGAACCAAGCTTTGGGGAGCCCACGCTAACTCTGTTTGGCCCATAATCTGCTCCACTACCGACAGATTGTCACAGGAGAGTTGCACTTGCAAAGGGGCTTCGTTCAAGTTGAAGACTTCCCCAGTTTGAGTTCAAGTCTTTGGCGTCTTTTAATCGGAGGAGCAGTATGAACCACTAGGGTTTCAGCAATTTCGGCCGAGTGAGCATGGATCTTCGTCGCAATTCTATTGATGAGCACGCCGTCGCTTCCTCGGCAAATTCCAGCGACCCAACCTTCCAAGTGTGAGGCGGACCAGGAGCGATCAACGTTAATCTTCACAGAGCCACGCTCTGGAGGCGTCCACTGCTCGGTAGGAGTGTGTTGACATGAGATCTTTTACTACTAAAAATGTAAAAAAAAAAAAATGCAAAATACAATGCTATGCCATGAACGTACCTGAAGATGTTTCAACTCACCATTACGCAATCACTATTGCATTGTAGAGAAATTCAGATCGACAGTTACCGTGATGGGCGACGCAAGTCCAGATGAATGGCAATTGGACAGTGAATAGGCCGGCAGTACAAGCCGCAACCGGTCAGGGCGTAACCTCCATGAATGTGAAAGGCGGCAAGCCAATTTCCACGACAACACGACTTAGACCGGTTCCGGAGACTGGTTCCACATATCGGCTCAGCCGATGACGCCACCACGAAGCAAGAGGATAACAAGCTGCTTAAACTAAACTTGAGACACTGACATCGCATGGAATCAAAGAGACACTGACATCGCATGGAATCAAAGAAATGCTCGACTTATCCTATTCATCAGCGTCCAAATCCACAAAACGAGACGAGCGCCAGGCGGCAACTATAGAATGGTGATGGATGGTGGGTTGGGACCGCAGCGATGCACTGACTTCCGTGACAGCCGGGCTATCGACGGACATGGTATGATAGAACCGGTGATGTTCCGGGAGGTCGTTGCGACGTGAATCCTCTTCAAAAACAGCAACGGACCATGCACAGGACTCGAGTCAGACATGCTCTCGCTAAACGCCAGCCACCGATTTCCGCCAGAAAAGTGCGCTTGTTTAGGTCTTGAATTAGGTCTATCGAAGATATTAATCAAGGTGCCGGTTTCCTATTTTAGACCAAAGGGATATATTGTTGTCTGTCACATCTTAAGAAATTAAGATATCGCCTCTAATTGTCTCCTTATCATTAAAATTTTCAAAGATAACATCTTTATTCCTTTCAAGCAATGCAATCTTTCCAACATTAGCACTCTCCATGTGCACACCATAGGGGCCTTTTTGTGCTCTTGTGGGCTTAGTCCAGATAATTTAATTAAGTTCAGAACCTTCCTGGTTGAATTAGGCCAATTATAATGTAGTTTATTTGATCTTGATGCGATTAAAATGCTCTTAATATGCAAGTTAATAACATTTTTGCTTTAGGTTTGGGCTCAACTGCTAATTTTCTGTACAATGAATGATTAAATGGGTCATTGAAATTTAGGCATAAAATTCATATGATGTTCACTTGAATACCATAACATATTTTCCATCACTTGTGTATCATGAACTTTAAAAAAAAGTAAAAAAAAATCTTCATTTGAGTGCCATAACTTTTTTTAAAAAGTACTAACCACAAGCATCAAAAATTCAATGTTGCATAACACTCGTTTTGCAAAAGACATCATTTTTCAATTTTTCTTTCGAAATTATTGAATTTTTCCTTTCTTTCCTTATTTTTTCTTTTGTTTTCCTCCTATATATCTTCTTTCCTCCGCCTGTTGCCAAGGCCTTGGCAATGACCAGCAACCTTCACCATTCATAGATGAGGGTTGCAACCCTCGCCCAAATTAGTCAAGCGAGGGCTATAATGCCTTGCCTAGATTAGGTGAGGGCCACAACCCTCTCCCTCGTACTTGAAGTAGTTTGACAAACACATTGTGTCACTTTCGCTTATACTTTTCCATATAGCATAATTTTTTTATTAACAAGATAATTGAAAATCAAAGGATTTTGCTAACATAATAGTTTTTGGACTATTGTGAGAATTAAAATTTGTCGTAAGTTACAAATTTTTGAAGGAGTGAACCTCACAACAATTTAGAAATATTTATTACTTGATTTTTATAGTTCAAAAGAGACTATTATTTTTACAGTAAATTAAAAATAATAACCCAATTATTTCTCAAATCAAACTAACCGTACACATTGCAGCATCGTCAAAAGAGGCGCCTAACGCAAGAATAACAAAACAAGACAAACCGACGAAAGTCGATAAACTCCATATGTCATAGGAGATTGAATCCACTTAATAAGAAAATAATTCGGAGGGTTTACAGAGAAAAGGACAAATTACTTTTCCCTATCATTCTGCCTTCTTCTTCTCATCTTCATCCTCCACCTTCTTGCAAGAATCGTTCTCACGGTAGCTCACTTCTTTGGGGCTCTCCAGCGCCCTCTTCTCTTGCTCCTCTTCGTCAACCCCGTTCGACTGGCACTCCACTCTCAACCCTCCGTACTTCTCGTTCCTCTCTGCTCTTCCCCTCAACACCTCCAGCAACTCGCTCACTGCTTTCTCCTTGTTCCTCCGGTTCTTGATCAGGACTTCGCTTATGTCTGCCGCCGTCATCTTGGCCTTCTCGACCGCCTCTCGTAGCTCACTCACCGCCGCCTCTCCGAGGTCTTCACCCTCGCAACCCAGGTAGCTCCGGAGCAGGATCTTGAGCGCCGGGTATGAGCAGTAGCTCATGTAGATGTGCCTGTCCATCGGGCCGCTCCCGAGCAATGCCGGGTCGAGCTTGTCGATGTGGTTGGTGGTGAACACGAAAATCCTCTCGCTCCCGCAGCACGACCACAGGCCGTCGGTGAAGTTGAGCAGTCCTGATAGTGTCATCGTGTTGTTGTTCCCGTCCTTGCCACCGGACGCAGCGTTGGGGCCGCCAGGGTCAGAGTAGCTCCGAGGCGCGAGGGCTTTGGGCGCCTTCGACCTGTTCGGCAGATTGACTGAGCAGTCGATGTCCTCGATGACGATGATGGACTTGGAGCTGGTCTTCATCAGGAGCTTCCGGAGCTCGGAGTTGGAGGGCACCACGGTCAGCTCGAGGTCATAGATGTCATAGCTGAGGAAATTTGCCATTGCGGCGATCATGCTCGATTTCCCCGTCCCAGGAGGGCCGTAGAGCAGGTAGCCCCGCTTCCAGGCCCGGCCGGTCCGCTGGTAGAAGGCCTGCCCTGCCTCGAAGTCACGGAGGTCCTCCATGATATCCCTCTTCTTCTCCAGGTCCATGGCCAACGTGTCGAAGGTGCTGGGGTGCTTAAACAGCACCGATTCCCAAGGGCGGCCCCGGGAATCGCTGCGCGAATTAATATAAATGAGGCGTTCTTGGTTGTTGCGGCGGATGTCGTTGGCCTTGTCAATGATGTGGTCCAGGTAGGAGTTGAGGATGAGGTCCTTGTCGCGCTTCCTGATCCGGAGCTTGAAGCTCTGGTTCTCCACCTGGAGGGACCGCCACGAGGACGGCTGGGACTGGCGCTGCGTCACCGCGTGCTCCCACCGGACAGCGACTCCGTGAAAGACGTCGGCGACGAAGTCTTTGTTGGCAAGGCCGAAGGTTGTGACGCTGGAGTTGCGGGCGCGTGTGAGGGAGAGGCGAAGGCGAAGGAGCCGAGGTACAGCTGGACGGCGTTGTAGAGCTCGTTGGTGTTGACGCCGTCCATCTCGGCGACGTCAAAGTAGCAGTAGGAGGAGAAGCAGCGGAGGGCCCGGCTGAGGAACTTGAGGGAGGCGAGCCGGAGCTCCGACGGGAGCACCAACTGGAGGAGGGTCTGGCAGAAGGCCAGGGTGCCCAGGATGGAGGCCAGAGATGTCCATGACTCCTTCGTTTCTGCCATTTCTGTGCGTCTGTCAAGGTAGAAATACTTTCCGAGGAAAGGAAGATATTTATAAAGGGGTCGGGTCGGGTCGGGTCTGGTCTGGGGTGCCAATGTTTCGATGAAGAAGAAACATGTGTGGCTCACAGCCTCGCAAGTGGCTAAATCCCAGGGGGTCACGAGCTTGACCCTCTCTTCCATGGAGACACTCAGAGAGACAAAGTATCTTTTGATTATTGCATTTTATCAATATTTCTCTTCAGCTTTTTTTCACTTAAGCGCAGTCAATAAAAAGACGGATTTAATTTGTAGAAAAAAAAATCATCAATTTTAGGACTAGTCAAACTTGTTTGTATTGAACTTTTTTAAAAGAAAGAAATTGCTTATTTTCACTATAGTTCCGAATTTGTCTCGTTGACTTGCCAGTCTAGAATAACTAGTAATTGTCCAATGAAGTAATTTCACATTAGCAATAAGTCCTTTTTTTGTCGGTCTTATTTTATTCTTACTTTGGCTTTCACTTTCACAAATTATCCTGACTCCTTACAGGCGTGGGAGTCGAAATATACATATGAGATCATCTCCACCCTAATTCCCCTAAGAATGTGAGGATTCGAATCTCCACCTCTCCCTTTTCATATGAAAAAAGATGGCTATTGTGGTAAACCCTAATGATTCAATTAATTCATCGTGATATTTTTGTTTTGTTTTATTTCTTTCTCTGCTTTTCATTTCATTTTCTTTTCTTTCATTTTCTTTTTCTTTCTTCACGCCTCCATCTGCATCTTCTTTGGGAAGAACCACAACAAGCCAAATGCTTCACAAGGAACCACGCCAAGGACACCACGACAGTCGTCATCGTGGATGACATGTTAGATGCTTACAATATAATTAGATGGTAAAATAACCAAGGATGGATTTAGATATGAAGTGAATGTTTTTTATTTTTTATGAGATAAAAAAAAAGCTTGGGATAAAATTGAGACATGATATAATATTTGTAGTTTTAATGGAATTAGCTCACGTGAAAGGCCAAATATTGTTTTCTCTTTTGTTAATCCTTCAATCTTTTCCTTCGAGTTTCCCTCGAAAAAGACAAAAAAATAAAGAGATTTTCAGCAGTTCGTAAAAATAAGTCATAAGATAATTATATCCTTTTGGGCTGATACGAAAATGCCATCAGACAACGAGAGGAGAAAAGGAGAATCTAATATTTAAAGGAGGAAGGAACTCTGTTCTTGTTCTCTTCTTTCAGGCATGTGAATGAAAAGTCGGCAATAATAAAGTTATTTAGTGAATAAATAAATATAAAAGCTCAAATCATAGGACATTTTGATATATTATGACGTGAGATCTGTTTTGTCGTCACATCTTGTGTGTAATAAAAAAGGGAATGTCCCATAAGCCAAAATTAATAATCAAATTGAGAATCAACATTGAGACATTGGTCTCTTACACCATACCGATAGTTCAATCATTGAAGACTATGATAACTCTTTTTTCTTCTTTTTATGAAGGTTGGAAGATGTGGCCAACATAACAATGCCCTTTGAATATTATAAAAAAGTCATGGTGACATCTAAATTTTGCCCATAAATCAAATTCGCTAACAATGTCAAGATTCAACCCCTAATTGAAAAAACAAACATTATCATTTCAATCTCATGATATTCAATCTCATGATATCTTGTATTCATTTCCTTTTTTGTTGAATTTCCTTTGGACGTACAAACTAGAGACGTTGAAGTTTAAAGACCTCGGATTTGACAAATGAATGCCCAGGAGCTGACATACCAAATGCTAGACCCCGTTTGGTTTAGATTTGATTGCCAAACCAAGAATGACTTGGCTTTGATTGCTAGGTTACCATTAGTTCAAGTTTGGTTGGGAATAGTTGAAACACTTCAGTGGTGCCCCATGGTGGCCTTAAGCCGATGGTTCCAGGCCATCCTCATTCCGTGTTGGCATTAATTTTAAGTTATATTCACATTATTGCATTACATTTGAATTGATTTTAAGCGTAGCATTTAGATTTACAACTTTCCAATATGCAATTAGGATAAGTATGCTTAAATCATTTTTACCATGAATAAAAACCGATTAGAAAACTGATAAATTAAAAAAAAAATCAAAAGTAAAAATGAAAGCCGCATTTAGTTTAGAGTTGTATGTCACAGCTTTGATTTGATTGGTGTTTTGCTATATTATGTTGTTGACTGTGTTAGGAAGTTTGCATCATTTGAATAGAGATAATCGCATGTTTAGATTAGAGCTTAGCTCACGGGAACTTGTCCAAGGGCCTAATAATATGGCAATGCATATTATTTGAGGTAAATGTAGCTCGATGGTGCCAGTTTTTGTTTTTTGTTTTTTGTTTTTGTTTTTGTAATTAGCCCTAAAACTAAATAATAATAAAAGAAATCGAAGCTTCGAAGTTACAGTTCATCTCTTCAACCTCGACCGCTTAGCCAAAGCTCCCCTGGCACTCGCCGTCCCTGCCGATTAGTGTTCGTTCACCCTTCCTTGACCACCTATCGGATCTAGCCATGGCAGCCGCAAGATTCGTGTAAGATCTAGCTTCGAAGCTCGCCCATTTGGAAGATTTTCTGTTGGGTCGAACACTTCTTCTTTTTTTCTTTGGTTGGTCTTTGGTCGAACACCTGACCCAACAAAGAGTGGCCACAAATGTCCCCCATTTGACCGTCAAGAAGTTGGAGCAAAGAACAACAATCATCAAATCACTAGCAGCTTAAAAGTAAATCCATCAAATAAATAAATCGAGTTAGATCGAAAATGGTTCAATCCATATTGACTTATTTAATTTGTTTTAATTTATATTTATATAGTATAAATCTAGCGATTCATACCTGATCCAATCAATATTACTAAATCTGATTAATAATCTATAAAAACCCATGTCCACTTTAAGCTCTACACTAATTAGATAAAAACTTCAAATCAAATTAAACAATTAAAAAATAGTAAATAAAATAAACAAATGTAAAAAACCTATAAATTAGCCAATGTGTTGGCCCACAAAGTCGTCATCAACTTCGCGATTTGCCACAAGTGCCACGCCAACATCCTCCGCATGTCCCTCGTTGTCGCCTCTCTCGTCACCTTCAATGCAAATGCTGAAAATCCAAAGCTATTTTGGGAAATGCAATTGTATTTAGTAAATTTTCATTGCAAATGGACGTTGAATTGAACATGCATTTGGTAAAAAAAACTTTCGTAATGGGCTTTGAGGGTATATATATATATATATATATATTTATTTTATTTTTTGGAAAATTGGACAAACCCTTCGCCGATCTGGCGAAGGGCTGCCCTTTCTCATTAAAAAAAACCAAAGGCAAAATCGGAAATATGAAAAACTAGTGAAGGTAGTTTTGAAAGGAAAATAATAGTTTCAGCATTTAACTGAATGGTAAAAGCTCAAAAAATAAAATAAAGGCCGCTTGAAAGCTGAAAGCTACTTCAAAAATTGAACCAAATGGTTCAGCATTTCCCCAGGGGGCTTTCAAAAGCCCCTTAAAAATGCTGAACCAAACGCACCCTAAACCTCGTCCCCTCACAAGTTGGTCATCAACCTGCCCAACCGCCTCATCCCTCCCTCCTCTTCCTCCCTCGCCCTCCAAATCATCCTCAAGCCACAGGCCCACCTCCCCTTCTCCTTCCCCTCCTCGCCCCGACCGCTTCCTCATCAGGGCCGAGAGATGTGATCGGGAGTTCTCAAGAACAAGAAAGCTCGAAACTTTAACAGAATTCCTTGCTTCAAATCAAAAGAAATTCGAATGAAAACGAAGAAGAAAGTGAAGCCGACGAGTTCCCGGGTGACGAAACAGCAGAGGCTGCGAGAGAGAGAGAGAGAGAAGTTGAGATTTCGATTATGAAAAAAAAAGGGTGGAAAATGCCTAAAGGCCCAGTTTAAGCAAAGCGATGAGGACGGACATGAACTCGTCGGATCTCCACCATCTGTGTTTGGTGAAGTGTGTGTGTATATATATACATATTCATGTTTGGCCTAAAAGAAAATTTGAAATTTCGACCCCAAGAAACAAAAGGCGAGTGGCTTGGTGGTGCGAAGGCTAGTAGCGGTGGTGGAGGTGAGCGGCGAAGGTGGGTAACGAAGTGACGTGGTCTATTGCGTGTTATAATTGCGGAAGCTTTGTGTTAGCTAAGTCACCTATTTAATGTTGAAAATAGGTTAGACGTCCTGACCTATATAATTCAACTTAAAATCTTTTAAACCTATTTTAATTAGGTCTTTATATATTTATAATCTACATGCAACTTATTAATATAAAATGCGAGTCAAGATCCATTTGGACACCCCCACTGAAAAGAGGGCAATTCTGAAGACCAAATAGACTCTCAAGCCAATCTTGAAGCATGCGACCGCCATGGCTGGAACTGGTGGGTGGTGTAAGAATGAGCCGAAGAACGTCGCCAGAGGTCCAGGAGAGCGCCGCAGCTTTGTTCAAATGTTTGGCGAGGTTGAAGATGATGAACGATAATCTAAAAAAGAACTTCAAAGTTTTTCTTTATCTTTTTTAATTTTTTTTATGCGGCACCACATCGGATACGCGTCATATCCGATGTGGTGCCTTTTTTGTGTTGCAAAAATAAATAAATTATAAGGTGAAGGGAAAAGAGGAGATAACAGTGCCGTGAGAAATGCAAATCCAACGGTGTCTTCTCCACCTCGAAAATTTTCAAGGAAACCTGTTTGACTTGTTTAACCGGTTTCCTTAGAAAAATTAAAATCGGAAAATCTCATTTGATGGGATTTCTTCAAAACCCACTAAGTGAGATTCCTTAAATATGTATAAAGAAAAAACAACATAATAAAACATATAATTTTATAGCAAATTAAATACCAAAATAGAGGTGATTACAAACAGAAAAATATTATTGCTGGCAAAAATAGATTTTAGACTTTTTTAGAAATATCTAATCAATTTTAAAGATTTAAAAGAAAAGCTTTAAATGTTGACTTTGCGACTAATAACTTAATCATTCTACCTTGGAATGGCTCCTAATTCTTTTCGCTCAAATCAAGTTGCTTTACAAGGATTCTTTAATGATTTAAAATCAAGTTTGGTGATATCGATTATGCATAATAACAAATGAAATAAAGAAAAAATAAAAAAATGAATAATGAATTAGTGGAGCTATCGATTGGAATATCATAAATGAAGATGTAAAAGGACGAAAAAATATATAATTAGTTCCATCTTAGGATTTTAGGAGTCAAGACTAAGTTTAGAAAACAAATTCCATCAAATTTTCTGTGTTAATCGATCACAAATCCTAAAATAATCGGAAATTAATACAACATATTCACTTTCCTACTTTTTTGAGTTC
Source organism: Corymbia citriodora subsp. variegata (assembly GCA_014858505.1). Lineage (NCBI taxonomy): Eukaryota > Viridiplantae > Streptophyta > Magnoliopsida > Myrtales > Myrtaceae > Corymbia > Corymbia citriodora. The sequence continues at coordinate 60,090 of MU089858.1, forward strand.
TTAATCTTATCTTTTATTTAATTTTATTTTGGAGCAATATCTACCATTTTTTTTACTACGGAAAAATGTCCACTATTTAAAAAATTGCTAAAGAGTCCTTCATAAATTGTATTTAAATATTATTCAATTAGATTTGTTACCATTTCTCTAATTTGGTTGCCCTTTAAATAATAAACCATTTTTTTTCTTTTTAAGTTTCCACGTTACCTATCCAACATTATCAAAAAAAGAGTTTTGTTAGATATTATGAGAATAACAGCTTATTATAAGTCACAAATTTTTGAAGAAGTGGACTACACAATAATTTAAAATTATTTATTATTTAATTTTTTTGATCTAGAACAGATTATTATTCTCATAGTAAATAAAAAATTGTTATACAATCATTTCTCACCTAAAAATTGTGGCCAAAAGTTCACTGTTTCAATTTTAGCGTAACTGTACGTCATGCTAGCAGCTCCCTAGGGTAAATATTGCCACGATAAGCACAATTTGAAATGTTTTGTGTCTTTGCCCTTTTTCTTTTCCCTTTCTCCTTCTTACTATAATTAATTCCTTTGGATTACACAATCAAAGTAAGGGCGTCACAATGAATGTTTAAAAGATCCGGGGCACAATATAAGTTAGCTGAATTCGCTAGATGTTTTGTTTTTTGTCAAAACACTTTGCAATATTACTAAAATTCAAGAATCTTAAACTAAGAGCCGATGAAGGGGTATCCAAACATAAGCGATCCCATAAAAGTTGGGAGAGGCCATCCAAGAGGAAGTGAGAGTATTTGAATGATGGGCCTTCAAAAGCCGATTGACCACTTTGTTTGCATGCTAGTGATAGTGGGCCAAGGAGAAAAAATGAAGTTGGGCCAAAGAGAGCTGGGCTTCCTCAATCAGAGCCCGCATATCCCACGTCACGTGTCTCCTCTTCTACACTGCATCGACTATAACACTCCCCTGTCCTCAACTGAAAACGTGTTCAAAGCTTTGAGCAGCGCCACATTTTCCGTCTAGAAACGCCGACGCCGCCGGAACCTTCATGACAAAGGCGTCTAGTAGAGCTTCCGTATCGTCGCGAAGGATCCCTGAAATAGCTCCAACTGCTTCACCTTCAAAAAAAAAAGAAGAAGCTCTGTCAACATTCATTTTCAGGATACACTATGGGTTTCTAATTATTTGCCAATTATGTCTTCTTCTTTTTTGTGTGTAAAGTTTCAACCTTTGGTGATTCCGCCTACTGAACCTATTGAGCATCGTCGTTGCCGATTCAATTAGTTTTTCAGATTTTGGGGCTGCCTTCGAAACGCGAAATTATTGCTCGCTTTTGGATACACCGTAAGAGAGTTGTTAGTTTTCTCAAAGATAAGTCTATTCGATTTTGTCTCGGAGCCAAACAATATTTGTCCCCTCAGGACACCATCAATGGGGGGAGCATGAGAATGAAATTTGGATGAGAATTTGGCCAAAAGTCTTGTTGAGGGCTACATTGAAATGGACTCCAAAATATAGGGTGTACATTGCAATTTCAGAAAATAATCATGTCAACAAGCAAATGGCTACAACCGAAAAGAGCACTCTTTCAGGGGTATCACAATTAAACCAGAAAATTGAATTAAAATTTAAACTGAATTAAGCTAATATTTCATGCATTTTCGATTTAATTTGGGCGATTTAAATAATGAACTGAAACATAGTCCTTTTGATAATAATTAACAGTCTCTCTCACTTTTCACCTCCTCAAAATCACATTGCTCCTACCCGATTTATGAACTCTCTTGATTGTTGCCACAAAGTCGACCACCTTCACCGCCAGCCGCTTCCACCATTGACGTTGACGCCGATGCGGACGCCAACGCCAAAGCCACCTTCACCTTCATTGCCCATCGAAAGCCTTGGAGTCATCGCCCGCACCATCTGCTCGCTGTGAAGAGTCTCTTCCCAGCCCGACGGCGGCGACAACCCCAAAAAGACTCCAAATGCCACCCAATGACCCTCCTCCACCGAAGCCCTCCAAACCAGACTTCTTCAATGCCACCGTAGGCCCTCCCAGAACTGTCCCGTCGTCCACAGCAGCCTCTTCTCCTCCTGCAGAACATATGAGGTCCCTGTTGCACTTCCGAATCCGGAGCGTGAAGCTGCGCTTCTCGTCGGAGAGGGGCCGCTAGGAGAAGCTCTAGGACTGGCTTTTCAAAATTAAAGTGACCAGTATAAGATTAATTTATTATTTAAATGAGTCGTATATAGGCCTTACTCTAACTTTTAATTCATTTTCAAATTTTTGTCCTACCTCTTTAAGTATAGTATTAAAGATCAATTGATTATAAATTTTTGCCTGCAAATCAACCCGTCAACGACAAAACAAATCTCACGTCATAGATTAATGACATTCCCATTTCAAATATAATTATTTATTTAGTCAATAAATAATTATTATTGCCGACTTTTTAATGACATGTCCGAAAGAAGAAGAAAACAAGAACAGAATTTCTTCCTCTTTTAAATATTAGATTCTCCTTTTCTCCCCCTTATTGTCTGATGGCATTTTCGTATCAACCTAGAAGGGATATAAATATCTTATGATTTATTTTTATCAACTACTGAAAATCTCGTTTTTCTCTTTTTCGGGGGAAACTCGTGTTAACTTCCAAAGAAAAGATAGAAGGATTTACCAAAAAAAACAGTATTTGGACTTTTGCCAGGGCTAATTTCATTAAAAATTCCAAATTATAGTTGGAAGCAAAAACATATCTCTTGTTGAACAGAGTTCATGATATCGGATGAGTCAATTATTAATTTTAGTCGGAAGCAAAATGAGTAGAGAGTGTAAAAGAAGTACTCATTACAAAGAAATTGATCAAGCCCTTATAGTTTAGAGATAGCCTTTAAGGATAAAATTGTATTTACAAATATTTATATGAATATATATATATATATATATATATATATATATAGATTATCTCCATGTGCTTTACCATACACTTTATTTATTTGGTTTCATTAACTATAAAAAGTTTAGAAATTAGGAAATTCCAATTGAGAAAAAGAAAATGACTGCAGATAAGATTGATGGAGTTTAGGGGTGGCAAAATTGCCCGTCCCGACCTGAACCGGCCCAACCCTACCCGAAAATTTCAGGTATTTTGGGGGCTGGCCTCAATCTTGTTTGGGAAGGGATTTTTTTTTTGTGGGTATTATTTGGGTTGGGTTAGGCCGAATGATAACCCTACCCAATACCCATTACCAAAGCACAACACGACAGACGCTAGAAAAATTAGGGATACTGACAAATATCTTGCTCCTCTCTCTCCATAGTGAGCCAGACTCCATAATTCCAGCCTCGGATCGCCTCAAATCGCCTGCAAGGTCTTCTTCTAGGAGGTTCGAATTTGCCAAGCGTGGCGTCTCTCCCGATGAACTCTACATCATCTCCGACGAGCCTGTACAATCTCTCTATCTGTAGATGTTCTCTGCTCTATTTGGCGGCTTGTGCTCACGGGAGCTTCTGTCTTGAGATCGCTCTGTGTTTTCTAATCGTGGGTCGTTTGCTGCTCAGCTCAAATTTGAGCCGAAGTCGCTCCTATTGCTCAGGATTTGATTAAATTCGAGTATGGACACTGTCGGGTTAAATTCGTGTTTTCTGTTCATGGGTCGTGCTGGTTTTGGTGTTGGCCTGAATAGGTTTGGATTGTTAATCTAGTCAAGGCATGTGTTTTAAGTCCGCAACTCTTGTCATGAGTAAACGAGTGCTTGATTTCAGATAATGAGCACTATGGCAACTCCACGTCTTCAAGCGATCCCTCGGTCACGCCTCTCGTCGTTTTTAACACGCTCGTGCGGGTCATTTGTCAGTGGGTGTGCTGTGAGTAACATTGCATCAAACTTTTCTCGTGAATTGCTTGCATGTGGTTTGATCACTAAGAACCCGACTCTGTTTTCTGTCGAGCATTATCGCTTTCTTTTTCCTTCCTTTTTTGCATTTCTGTCACAGGTTCTTTCAAATTCTGAGTAAATGTTTCGTTAGAGAGAGAAACGAATTGCTGGATCAATGTTTGTCCTTTTGCTTGTTTGATCGGTCAATCTTTCGTTTGAATTTGAGATGGCGGTTTTTTTTTTTTTTTCGGTTGTTTTCAGATCCTTGAGAAAGTTAAGGCAACTTATGACATTCCTATTGTGACTGATGTGCATGAAACAGTTCAGGTAATCCTGCCGTCTTCTCATCTTGGTGGGACTTCTCTATGGGAAGAGTGTAGCTTCTTATTTGTTTCAGGCTTGCTGCTATATGTTCCGTTTCTTCCATTATCCTTATGAGATTTCAAGCTGTCCTATTCTGTTAGTTCTTTTTATTTTCCTTTCTTTGAAAATCAACTGATCGTGCTTTGTTAATGACCAGGACCAAATCAAGAATCATTCTCACAAAGATGTGAGCTACGTTCATTTTTTGATTGTTTAAATGATGCAGCCCGTCACAACAAAAATTTCTCCAAGTTGATTTAGTTGTAAGGTTGTCCAAGTTTATGTATTAATTCACTACAATGACACTACTTCTCAATAAATGGGAAAGAATAGAAGAATAGCTAATTTCAGAAAATTTTCCTTTTGATTCTGCACATTTAGTGTTCCTAATTAAATACTTGTTTTGGAATATCATGTTGTGTCACATTTCTGTTTTAGCATTTCCATTTGACAGCTTCATATTTTGCATATGAGATTGCTTCAGCACCATCAACAAATGAACTTGGATTAAGATCCCTTTCAGATACATTGTGGCCCCAACCACAGCTTCTGATCATCCAATTGCTTCTGGTTTTGGCATCTTGAAAACACTCCTTCAAGAACAACTTTGGATAATCAATATGAGGATGATAAATGCCCTCCTCTGTCCTCAATCTCAACGCCACGCAACTCACAGAAACTAGAAGGCATAGAGTTTCACCCATTCATTAACTTTTATGTTGGGCAAAAGTACAGCGGGAGTGCCAAAAGTTGGCACAAAGGATCACTTAAGTTCCTAAAGTTACAAAAGGTACACTTAAGTGCCACTTTTTAAAAAAAATGGATCACTTAAGTGTCAAGTCGTCGGAATTCCGCCGGAAATCCTATGTGACAATTTTTTATTAATTTTCTTGCTTACGTGGCTCGCCGGAAACTGAATCGGCCAAAAATCAACCAAAACGACGTCGTTTTGGCTGACGTGGATTTTAAAAATTATTAATTATAAAATATTAAATAATTATAAAATATATTTTATTATAAAATCGATTTTATTTATAAAAAAAAAAAGGGGGGGAAGAGGGGATTGGCGAGGGCTGTGCAGCCCTCGCCGATCCCCTCTCCCCCCCTTCTTTTTTTTTTTTTAATAAAATCGATTTTAATTTTTAAAAATCTGACGTGGATATTTTTATAAAAAAAATTACCACGTGGATTTTTTATTTTGAAAAAAAATGCCACGTGGATTTTTTATTTTGAAAAAAAATGCCACGTGGATTTTTTATTTTAAAAAAAATGCTCCGTTAGCAAATTAAGTCGCCGGAAAATTGACACGTGGCAATTTGGCCGGAATTTTTCGCCGTTGGCACTTGAGTGATCCCTTTTGCTCCAATTTTGGCACTTAAGTGTACATTTTGTAACTTTTGGCACTTAAGTGATCCTTTGTGCCAACTTTTGGCACTCCAGAGGTCCGCACCTCTTTTATGTTGGTAACCATCTAGGGTAGCAATCCATGCAATTAAGAGTGTTTAGGAATTGGTTTTGAAACATTGTACATTTGATGATTCAATAATCTTATGAGATAGATTTATCATATTACAACTACAGGAACATGCTCTACTGTTTTTGAATAGCAGTAAGCCATATTCGTATTGGTACACGTCTGAGATTTATTTCAAAATAGTCCTCTTTTTCTTTTTTTCTTTTTTTTTCTTTGACAAGAATTAGATGTCCTTTTAATTCTTGTATGTCTTTACCTGTACCATCAGAATTAGGCCTCTTCTAACCGTGTATTAAACCTTGTGAATTTCACAATTTCTGTTTGTTATCGGACTAAGGCCATCCGAACCCTATCTCAAGCTTTACAAAGGTGTTATGTAGGGCAATTCCCATTCTGGGTAATTTTCACTCTCTGAAAATTGAAATTTTGTTTGCACATGGATGAATTTGTTGATGGTAATTATCATTTCGTCGTGAATTTATTGCAGAGTTGCCAACTACGATCACGGAGCCAAACTCGATATTGACTTCTCTCGATAATTGACATTCCTATGAAGGTGTTGGACATACGGACCCCTGGAGTGCCAAAACTTAGCACGGGGGGACACTTAAGTGCAAAAAGTTATAAAATGTATACTTAAGTGCCAAAATCGGAGCAAAATGGATCAGTTTACAGTGAAAAATTCCAGTCAAACTGACACGTGTCCATTTTCTGACGACTTCATTTGCTAATGGAGTATTTTTTTCAAAATAAAAAATTCACGTGGCAATTTTAAAAAAAATTGTCCACATCATATTTTAAAAAAAATTAAAATCGATTTTATTTAAAAATAAAATAAAAGAATAAGGGGATCGGTGAGGGCTGTGCAGCCCTTGCCGCCGCCACCGTTGCCGCCCCACCCTCGCCGAGAAGGGCCAACGACAGTGGGCGAGAGTCGGCCGGGGTCATCGAGCCTCGGCCAATGGCCGGCGACCCTGACTGGCCTGCAGCGAGGGCCTGCGAGCCCTCACCCAGATCTAGGGCGAGGGTCGCCGGGCCAAGGGTCATCGCTCAGCGGCTGACAACCCTTGGCTCGACTAGGCGAGGGTCGGCGACCCTCGCCGGATCTAGGGGAGGGTTGCGACCCTCACCCCAGATCTAGATGAGGGCCTGCAAGCCCTTGCTGCAGGCCGGCCGAGGCTCGACGACCCCAGTCGACCCTTGCCCATCGTCGCTAGCCCTTCCCGGCAAGGGTGGGGTGGCGACGGCAGTAGCAGCGAGGGCTGCACAGCCCTCGTCAATCCCCTTCTTCTTTTTTATTAATAAAATCGATTTTATAATAATATATTTTATAATTATTTAATATTATTTAATTAATATTTTTAAAAATCCACATAAGCCAAAACGACATCATTTTGGTTGATTTTTCGTCGACTCAGTTTCCGGCGAGCCACGTAGGCAAGAAAATTAATAAAAAATTGCTACGTAGGATTTCCGGTAGAGTTTCAATGACTTGGCACTGAAATGATCCATTTTTTTTTAAAAGTAGCACTTAAGTATCCATCCATACCAAGTTTTGACACTCCCGTTGTAATTATGCCAAAGGTGTTGGTAATGCATTCTACGATGTGTTTATTTATGGTCCTCAAAATCACTCACGTATCAGTCCATATTTTAGGTGGACAAAGATGCGGTTCTTGACTGGGTTTTATCTTTCCAAGGTAGGAGTTTGGTCACTTGTATTTTTTTTTGTTCTTTGTATATTACCTTTGTGAATTACTCTTATTGTTGGGGAGGGGATACATCATTGGCCTTCCTATTTTCAGTCATAAATTTTTATTTGAAATAAGTCTCAATGGTTGATTCCCAGTCTATATAGTCTGCCACCTGCTTCTTGCCATAGAAATCAAGAGCTCCAATCTTGATTTCTTCACATCCTCTTTCTATGTTAGGAGAGAATCCTGCGTCATGGAAGGAATTCCTCAGAATTTTCTTCCTATTATCATTCAGTAAGTCCAAGGGCCTGTGGTTGCCTAGCTTCTGCACATTCTTGTCATTGTGATATTTGATAGAACACAGTCAATGTTTATTGTCTGCCGCATTTTAGCTATCTGTTTTCCCTGACTGTCATATTCGTCGGTCACAATCTCTATCATGATGAAGTATCTATGTCTAAGTTCTTGGGTGCTGGTACCCTTTGAGATAAATCTTCATTCTCACGGCGACATAATTGAAGATGGTAGAGAAAGAATAGTGGTCGATAAAGCCAAAATAGCTGAATGTATAATTGGAAATACTTAATGAGAGAAAAGATGTCTTGCAATCTTAGAGTCTCATTCTTGGGTATTTAATTTGCTAGAAAATTTTCTGATCTCAGCCTTAAACCTAAGTAAAAATCACATCATTTATTACATTCTAAAATAGACAACAACGTACTAAACAAAAAACTGCCACAACTTCAAAACTAAGTAGCCTGATTAATGGTCTTTAATAGTTTAAGTTTCTCAATGCTCCAGCATGATTCAACCTCCACTTTGCAGTTAAAAGAATGTATAGTCAATTGCATGTAGGAAACAAATGTATCTGAATTTGGTGATTTCAAATCAGTGAGCTTCTTTTCTCTTTTTGGGTTGGGAAGATTGGCATGCCTACTATTTCATTGTGTAAGTTGGTAAGTTTTCAGACAGCCCTTCACAAAAGTGCTCTCAATTTGAAATGATGCAGTTAAGCTAGCATTTACAAGCTCTTTCCTTCATAACAAGAAAATACTTTCAAAGTTATCTCAATTTGAAATAATGCTAGATTTTATCTGAGCTTTTTTTGCTTTATTATCATGCTGGAAGTGTAAAATTTTTTGGATGTTTGCATACTGTGACTCATAGCTTGGTAATTTCATGCATTTTTCAGGTTATGTGAAGGGGGGAAACTCTTGGATAGAATACTTTCAAGGTTATCTTTTATGCTAGCTTCTTGTATTCTAGTTGTAGATAATGGGTGAATTTATATTAGATGGATAAACATAAAAATACAGCTCTTCTATTGCCAAAGGCTTAATTTTTGGTGTCTTATTTGATCAGGGGCGGGAAGTACTCGGAGGATGATGCAAAAGCTATCTTAATACAAATACTTTTGATGTCAGATAAACCTGTGAAGAGATTGGATGTTTTGGCATTTCTGTATTTCTTGGCAGCATACAATTTGGTTTCTCCTTCAAGAGTCTCTTTCCATGATTACAATTTGATTTATCCCACATTTCGCACCGGAGTCTTTCAATGCATGTCAGGACTTCTATTTAAGAGTGACAAACTCAAAAAACAGGTCAGGGAATCAACGTGACAAACTGTCCATTGTTTCAGTACGTGTGCTCCTCGTCAACAACTCGAACCCGACCTGACCCGACCCGACCCGAATCGACCATTTTTTTTTTTTGCTTCTTGTTTTATGCCTTTCGAGTTAGGTCGGGTTGGGTCAGAGGACATGACCCTTATTGTTTGGGTCAAGTCGAGTCGGGTAACATCAAGACCCGACCCGACCTGACCCGACTTGTTGACACCCCTAATGGAATTGTCAGTTAGGGAGAAGGGAAGGGTGGACGCCATCAACTTGATCTAAGAATGTCGTGCTTTAAGCAATGATTGAGCCATCAATACGATTTGAGAGGTCGATTTTCTTATGCAGCGTTGATCCTCAATTATTTAATAATTTTCCGCTTGTTCGGTCAACCATAGTTCATATTTTTTCCTTCATTAATACATATGTGATAAATAAAGGGTAAAAATATTAAATTGATATATCCATCAATTGCCACGTGTCACCAACTCACTAATATAACAATAAAATTTAACAAAAATTAATAGAAGGTAAATTTATCACAAATGTACTGATTTAGAACTTTTACTAATCAAAAATTGATTTTGGTAAATTTGTTACATGTATATTAGTTTATGGTATTTTCATGATATTGACCCTTCATATTTTGAACAAGTTATGCTGGTGCCTAAAAAGTCTATTTGTTTCATGAAAAATGAATAATATAAAAGATATTTTCTTAAAAATGATCACTTATTTTGCATATAGAAAAATAAATGAAATATATTTTTATCGTTTATGAAAATATTTAGATATACATTATTATTGATAATGAAAATATTTTCTTTTAATTAAATATTGAAAGCAATATAACCTATCATTTTTAGAAAAAAATATTTTCTAAAATGTATATTTTTCATGAAAGAAACCAACTCTAAATGTCTTTTCTTTCTGCCTTGTTTTTTTCTTTTTCTTTTTCGGTCTTTGACCTTCCGATATTTGGGTAAACCCGACTAATCTGAAAGCGAGCACTATTAGACCCACAGGGCGGCAAGTCTCCCAACGTCATTTACTCCATACACAAGACTTGAACTCGAAACCTTGCTTAAAGGAACCTAGGCTTCTTACGACTTGGGACAACGAACTATGGTTTTACCTCGTCTTTAACTCACCATGTCGAAGGAGAGCCCCATCTCAAGTTTCCAACCAATTTAATTAAAAAAAATTGGGGAAAAGTTTCTTTTCTGTGAAATTCTAAAAAATATAATCCTAAAAAGTTCCTGTGAATTATTTTTTACTCTTTATTTTTTATTTAATCGATACAACTCATACCCTGTGAATCAATTAATAACTTCATTGCAATTGTGCTCGCTTACTTTCTTTCTTTGTCTCGGTACTTCATTCCTAGCGTTTCGAAAGTCCTAATTTTTGCCGAAGGAGGGCCCCGTCTCAAGTTTCCAACCTATTAATTCAAAAAAAACTGCGGAAAAGTTTGTTTTTCACCTGTGAAATTATAAATATCCAATGCTAAAAAGTTCCTATCTAAATTATTTTTTTACTTTTTAAATTTTATTTAATCAAAACTTTACAACTCACACCTTAATTTTGGTGAAAGTTTCAAGGGCTTTGCTAAGTTGATTGCATCTTTCAATCCTTCTACACTATAAATGACCAAAAAATAGTATAGTCTTCAAAAATTGAACTATTAATAAGGTGTCGGTTCACCCTCAATAAATCATTAATCTCCCTTGTGAACCAATTCATTACTTCATTGCAATTGCATTCGCTTACTTTCTTTCTTTGTCTCGGTACTTCATTCCTAGTATTTTGAAAGTCCTAACTCATGCCAATGGAGGGCCCCGTCTCAAGTTTCCAACCTATTAATTAAAAAAAAACTAGGGAAAATTTTGTTTTTTTCCTGCGAAATTCTAAAAATCCAATGCTAAAAAGTTCCGATCTAAATTATTTTTTACTCTTTATGTTTTATTTAATCGAAACTTTACAACTCACACACTTTAATTTTGGCGAAGTTTCGAGGGCTTTGCTAAGTTGATTGCATCTTTCAACAAAGACCCGTGTTTGGCCCCCTCTGCCATCGAGCCCTTTTTTTCCGAGATGGGGAACTGAACTGCACGCGGTGCGAGTTGGCAGCAAGGTGAAGGTCAGCGCAGTAGCAGTGGTTGTGACCAAATTATTGTGAATAATCAGCATAAAAAAAAGGTAAAAGCTATAAAAAAAATTCCCAAACTTTGTGAACTGTGCAACACATTTATTCTAAACTATATAATATATTTATCCCAAACTTATATCTATATAACACATTTACCTTAAATTTTTTCTTGTGATACCAAAAAATTTAAATTTAAATCCATATGACATATATATCCCAAAAATTTAGTATCACATAAAAAATTTGGAATAAATATACCATACAAGTATAAGTTTGGATTAAATGTGTCGTAATGATATAAATTTGAAATTTTTAATATCACAAAATATAATTCAGTCAGATGTTAAATTTATTGACTGTGCACGTGACATCATGAAGACCCTTATGATTGAAGGAATAAACACGTCTAGTCAAATGTTAAATTTATCTTAGCCTATTTTTTATATCATTCTTATTCCTATCGAATCAATTTTGGATCTAATTGATTCCCC